>PVJD01005428.1:0-116008 GCA_004026545.1 Mormoops blainvillei
CCTGGTCCCCTCTTTGGGTTTAGAAACAACACATTATTTTGGGTGACATGGAGGCTGCCAGCTGTGGTGGGTCCCCCAACAGGAAAAGTCTCTGCAGAAGGTCCAGCCCTGCCGTTGGGTCGCACGGCGTGGCAGACTCTTGGGTGTGAGAAGTGTCAGTTTCGGGAAAAGGAAAAGATGTGGCATGGTGCTTAAGGTGCGTCCCAGTGGGACAGTCGCAAAGCAAGGCCATGCCTTGGGCAACAGAGGATTACACACCTTGTGAGAAAGTTTCTGGCATGCTACTGAGCTCCGGCGGAGGCAGAACACTTGAGCGTGGCACACCAGGTGGGACCTCTGAAACTGTCCACGGCGAGCTGGGTCTGTTGGGCGCATTGGGACAGGAAGTCAGATGGGCCGGCAGTGGTGCCACAGAGGATGGAATTGCTACCTCTGGGACGGAGCCTGAGTGGGCCTGAAGGGCACAAGTACTCTGCACGAGGACATAGCCAGAGTCTGTGCTCTGGCTTGTACCTTTGGCCACAGGTAAGGTCCTGTACAACCAGCTAAAGGAGGAGGAAAAAGCCAGAGCCTGGTTTATAAATGGGCTGACATGGCACACAGTGGCACAAAGGTATAAGGGAAAGAAAATATTCCCAACAGGCGTAGCTGCGAGCAGAGTACTTGGTCATCTACACTGTGCATAAGAGAAGTAGCCCAAGGTGGTGGGATATATACACACTCTTGGGCAGGGACCGGCGGCCTGCCCATTCGGTCAGGATCCTGGAAGGAAAAGACTGAAGACTGGGGGCAGGGAGATGTGGGAAGAGGCATGCAGGTGACACATGGGGGAAAACACGAAGTGTGAAGATTTTAGGACCACACGTTATGCCCCTTAGAAAGCACCCAGCACAGAAGAGGCAGTGAATAAGCAAATAAACAAAATGACCTGGACAGTTACACCAGGCAGTCCTTGTCACTGGCTATACTGGAACCAGCACACTGGGCATCTGAGTGGAGGGGCCAGGGTGATGGAGGCAGGAGCCACACGAGGGCTAACGTGGGCCCAACAGCTCAGACCCCCACGTACCAAGGCCGCTCGAGGTCCTGCTGCCTCCAAAGGCCCAACCAGCTTGTCGGCAACAGACATCAGTGCTGAGCCCCTGATATGGCACTACTCTTGGAGGCCACCAACTCTCACCTCTTGGGGGGCATGTCAGCTACATCAGCCCCTTCCATCCTGGAAGGGCCATTCATCTTCGTAGGGACAGACACCTATCCTGGGCGCGAGTTTGCCTTCCTGACCACAGAGCCTTAGTCAGTACCACACCCAGGGACTTCATCTGATGCAAAACAAGGAATTCCACACAGCTCAGCATCTGACCGGGGACACAGCCAGGGTCCTAGCGCACTCGTTTATGGCTGCCATCAGTGCCCTTTGGATTCCTATATCTAGGGACCACGAGGGATTATCTGACCCTGATCAGCAGGACGGTGCTTTTATGTACCAGGGGCAGGCAGGAATGCGTGTGGAACCCAGGTGATCCACCGGGTACGTCCAGGCAGCCCTCACTGTAGTTGTGAAAGGACACGTGCAGGAACCCTGACCTGAGAGGGGTTTGATTATCAAGCATTTAGGCCCCGCTTTTCCTCCTGGAATGAAGGCTGGGGCACTTGACCAGGTGGTGCCATCATCTGCCCAGGTTGTTGTGGGGGAGAGAATTCGGAATGGAGGGAGGAGGGAGACGATGCAATGACGGGGCCTGTAGTTAGGCCTGTGACCTCCCTCTTTCTCACAAAGTTTCCCTTAGGAACAGGGCCAAAGGAAACGGGGGAAGCTGCTCTCTGACCCTGGTGGACAAGCAGATCTGTGTGGCATAAGGGGTGGGTGGTGACAACATGCAAAGACTTCACTGTGGTCTCCGGCTTCAGGGGTTGTGGCTGTCGGCCCCAGTGGCCAGCCATGTTTGCAGACCTGTTCCTTAGCTTGTACCAACACTGCGCTTCCCATGGGCAGCTGCCCCCTGATGGCGCAGCCAGGGATGCTAGGCAGGCCCCGTCTGGGGAGGTGCGGGAGCCTGCGAAGATTCCCGATGGCCTGAGGACCTCTCACCCACTTGCCGGATGTCCTTAGAACTGCCGCGCAATCTAAGCCTCCTCTGTCCAACTTCCTTCCTTTCTCTTTTCACAAGGATCACATTTGCATTGGCTAGTTCCCACTGCACTCATCGCTCCACCCTAACACATCTCTGTTACTTCAAGTGTGGTCCTTGGACCCAGAGCCTTGCCATCACCTGGGGGCTTTTTAGGAAAACCTGAAAGTCTAGCCCCACCCCGACCTACCCAAATCAGAAGTTTCATACTTGCATTAAAATTTGAGAAAATACCGATCTAGAGGATTTGGTCTTTTCCAGCAAATCCTTTAAATCTCAGTTTGGAACCTGAGTTTTTGCAAAGATAAACAGTTGGAATCCCACAATTACAGATCACCTGGGTCCTTCATTTTACAGGGCAAATCTCAGTAGAGGGACTAGTTCAAGGCCATGTGGTGACTGAGAATAGAGCCGGCACCCAGGTTTCTTCCTCTCACTGCGGGCTCTGCTGTGAGCAGGTTACTTGCTCTAAATCTGCCTTCTTTAGCCTGGCAGTACTGGAAATGTGGTGTAACAATAAAAAAAAGTTGGTCTTTGTCCTGGGTGCCTGGCATTGAGTCCCTAAAACCCTTAGGATTTCCCGATGGGAGTTTCTTTTGTTATTCACCTGGGTTTATGTAGATGGGGTGATGGAGGTGGGGCCCCTAAAGAGCTGTGGGATGGGGACTGGTCACTAGACAGACCAGACCTGTGAACAGAGGGTGGGAACTTTCAGCTTCTGCGGAGAGGAGGAGACCGGTGAAGTCTCCAGCCTGTGGGGTCTGCACTAACTCTGGGGAGTGAGTGTCAAAACTGAATGGGCTTGCTGGACACCCATTGGGTGCTGGAGAGAGACCCGATGTGGAGAAAGGACGTGTGAGAACTGTCAGAAAAAAGATAGCACACTGGTCCAAACCGAAATGTGCTGTTAGGTATAAAACAGAGGCTGGATTTTGAGGACTCAGTATGAACAAAGATATAAAAAATGTCATTAGCCTCGGCTGGTGTGACTCAGTGGATTGTGTGCCAGCCTTTGAACCAGAGGGTTGCTGGTTCAGTTTCCAGTCAGGGCACAAGCCTGGGTTGCGGGCCGAGTCCTCAGTTGGGGCACGTGAGAAGCAACCACATGTTGATGCGTCTCTCCCTCTCCTCCCTCCCGTCCCCCTTCTCTAAAAATAAATAAATAAAATCTTGAAAAAAATTTCATTAGTAATTCTTTGGTAGTGATTACATGTTTAAATAATAATTTTGATATATTGGGTTAAATAAAATATATTATTAAAAATAATGTCATTGGAATAAACTCCATCTACTTCCTTTTGCTTTCAAAAAAAAGATAACCTGAGTGCTGGGATCCTGTGGCTCTCACAGCGCTGCTCTGAACTCCGCCTCTTCTCTCCCACTGCTTTATTCTTTGCCTAATTCATAGTTAAGGTGGCCATTGCTGAGGGCACTTCCTAGTTATCAGCTTGGGATCTTTCAGTTCTTTATGGGACAATGGGGTTACTTAACAACTCTTAAAAGAACTCCTAAAGATATACCTAGAAATGTCAATTTCCATTGGGAAGCAAACCCGCAGGGCTATTACTGACAGTTCAGCTCCAGATCCGGAATGGAGCCGGAGGGTGGAGGGGGACTTGGGACGGTGCGGGCGGGGAGCGGGCCTTGCACTACTGTGCTACCTGGGTCGGCATCTCCCTGGGGCCTGAGCTAAGGCCCTGCCACAGGGGCTACCGGGGAGGAGGCCGTGGTTAAGGCTCTTGCCAGGCGCCAGGCCCTGACTTTCTTCCTTGGAGCCCAGTGCCCTTCCCCCCTCACACATGACACTGTGGACACAGCCCCTGATTGAACATCAGGGGCAGGGCGGGGGCAGATGGCAGGTCCCAGGGCCAGCCATGATGAGAGGCCCGAGGGCCTGTGCCTGGGTCACAGGAGCCCTCTAGACTGAGGAAATCTGAAGGCTCAGGTTAGGGATGTCACTGCCACACCGTGGGCCTCTGCGGCGGTTGGGGACCCCTTCTGCCTGGCTCAGAGAGAAGGCTTCTGGACCTCAAGAGAAGTCCAGCCCCGAGAGGAGGACCTGCATTCTGTTGGCTGCATGTCAGGACGCGGCCAAGATCTCCAAGGCAGACTCCACAGGCTTAACTAGAGGAAGCGTCGTCCAGAGTTGAAATCACGGATCTTTCACTTGTGCTGTTTAACAAGTTCCTGAAGCAGAAAATTCTGCCGTGAAACTAGAATTCAATTTCTCCTGCCTAAAATTCTCGCACATTGCTACGTGTGACAAAAGTGGTAAAGGACTCGACCAATTTCACACAGCTTGGGAGAGGCCCAGGGCGGGCGGGGTGGTCTCAGGCCTCTCACCGAAACTCTGCAGCAGTGTACCTAGAACCCAGACGCTCACACCAGCATGTCCCGTGTCTCTGGTTCCTTCCCGAGCAAAGGACAACGATGACGTTAATAGAGCCAAGGTCTGAAATGGGTCGTGTCGTTTTTCCCTCGAGCCTTCAGTCCCATGTACGAATCCTGAATGCTGTCTCCAGAGTGCTACGCACTGCAGAATGAGCTTTATTTCACTGTAAATGAGGGATGTTTTTTCTTAAGAAATAAATTTAATTCAAGGTGGTTAGTGAATGTAAGGCATGTAACGCCTTTATGAAAGTTAAAAGAATCCAGTTATAAAAGAAGCACTGTGTACAGTCTCAAATAGCTGAAGGTACAATGGGCTCCATATTTTACATAGTACAAAAATTATTTCATATACAAAGAAAAAATACAAATAATGTGCAAAAACCATTTTCACAGGTGGCAATTTATAAAATGAAAATGATAGAAAAATCCTTCATTCTTATTATTCCCTCAATTTCTTATGTATCACAGTTCTATTTCCTAGTGTTTAAATTTGAAAATCTGATTGATTTTTAACCTACAAAGACAAAGTGGTTTTTTAGTTCTTTTAAAAGGGAACCTTTTTATTATTGAAATCTTATGATGGAATCAGTTAATTTTATATTAAATTATAAGCAGACTATCTGAAGATCAAGGATATAGAAATCATATATACATATCTTTGAAATATTAGTTTGGTATTTAACATATTAACATTTGAAAGCAAACGTAAGGACCCGGCTGCCTGGCTCTAGCCGGGGGCCGTGGCTGGGGCAGAGCGGCCCCGGCTCCCCACGGACAGGCAGCACCGCTCAGGCCGTAAGCTGAACGGACCCAAGGTTATCAAAAGTAAGGAAAATCTAAAAGCAGTTCTATAGTTCGTGTGCTGACAAGTTGTTTGGGTTCCCAGTCATGCCGCCGCGTGCCACGGCCGACGGCCCTCACTACAGGTGCGGTGCGGTCACAACAGCTGGCTCTGTCTTTCCGACATCTTCACTTCCTCAGGGGGTCAGTGCAGGGGGTGGTTTTGCAGGTTAGTGCATTCAGCTTTCTGCAAGTTATTTCGTGTAAGAAGCTGTCAGAGAGCGGAGGGATACATAGGGACACAAGGTCCTGGGTCCTTAGGGCTTCTTGGCCTAGAGGACCCAGCGTTTTGGAAGCAGTATTTTCCTGCATTGGCTTGGTGGTCATTGTTGCATCATTCCCTGGACAATCTTTCTATCAGGATAGTCCCATGTGCCCCCACTTTGCCTGCCTCTGAGCACCGATGTGTTCGTTGTGAACCCCGAAGGCTGGGCAGAGCTTTGGAAGAACCTGTTGGCAACACCGGAGAGCTGAGCCTCTCCAAGGGCAGCATTAAGGGCAACAGCCTCTGCTGGGAAACCTGTTCTGTGCAGAATTTAACAATCTTGGAGGGTTTTGATTTTTGCTTGTCAGAAAGCTCTCCAAGGGTATTATGACCCTGGGGGAAGAGCGAGGCTGTAGCTTTCGTGAAGAAGGACCCGAGTAGGCGGCAGCCCTCTGGTTCGGGGGATGGAGGAAGCTGGCTCAGGAAGCGCTCTTCTGATCCCTGACCGCTAAGACCCTGTTAGAACCGCCTAGTGCGCGACACAGGAGTGTCTGGTGCTCTGGGCCAGACCTGTGTGACACATGCACTCAGGCTAAGTAGGCCCAGCAACTGCTAACGGGGGGAATGGGTCAGAGTGGTCAGGGGGACCTCAGGCCCTGGGCTGACTCGTCACAGCCAAACGGGACGCTGTCCGTGCCCCAAGGACTCATGCACTTTTCCCTATTTGGCGGCCTGAGTCTTTCTTTTCTTCTGCTTGAGTTGACCGTGGCCATCAGGCATCGGAGATACAGCTCTGGATCCGGTCCATCCACTGTTGGGCACTCTGTCCATCCTGGGCACAGAAGTTATACACTCGTTTGCTGGTCTTGAGCTACAAAACCAAATGGAGAGACCCAGAGATGAAGGGCAGGGCTGTTGGGACTCTGGGCAACTATATACAAGGCCACCCCTGTCACCTCAGGTTGCCACACCGCCCCAGGACCTCTGAATGTTCTCTCCTCTGCTACCTTACTGCCACTGTCTCTATAGTCACTTTACTTTTCTAGTCCCCAAAGTTACGGGGGTGATTACCATCCCCGTGGCAGATTAAAATCTGCCAGAAGATACTGGCAGGAAAAGGAGGTGCACTAGGACATCCTTGCTTTGCACCTTCCTGGGGCTTTCCTGGACCAAGGGGGAGGGCTGGGAATGGCTGGGGCCTCTGGCCTTTCCCACACTGTCGCAGTGCAGCAGTGAAGGGGCCGAGTGTGCTCCCTGTGCTCTCGGGGAAGCCTGAGCCTCCTCCAGACCGTGAAGAGGTTGGCTTCTGTGTTCCTTTTCCATCCTCTTCTCCACTTTCCAGCTGGGGCCACACTGGAAATCCGGTTAGGGATGCAGCTTCATGGCCTGAGCAGGGCGCTGGAGTGTAACCTCTGCCCTTTACGAAGCCCTGCTTAGCTCTGGGAACTAGGTAAGTCCCTTCTCACGTGGCCCATAACATGCCCCCAGGCCCATGTAACAGCTGCTGAAGACGATAGGTAGACAGTCGTCATGTGTGACTAAGCACAGCTGTAGTGGATGGTCAAGCATGAAGACCACTGGAAACGAAGGAAGGAGCATCTGTTCTTGACACTAGGTGGTGAGTGAAACTAACAGTGGTTAATAGGGAGTTCACTTGCTTTCACATGTGACTGAATCCCTTCTGGAGAAGTCCTTTGTGCAAAGCAACATGCAGCCTTCTGAGATACGTGGAGAGCTGGGAGAGGTCAGGTTGGGGGTTAGGGTGCCGAGTTCAAATTCTGTGGCAATTCCCACAGCTGGGGGCCTGCCACCACCTACAGTCACCACCAATTGCTCTGAGGCTCCACAGTTCTCTGAGGGAGACGGATAGTAGGATCACATGCAGACAGGGCCAGAAAAAGGCAAGTGAGATCAACTTACATCAAAGAAAGCCTTGTCACTCGTGTGCTTTGGGGCTCCCATGCTGGGGCCAGCAGGCACGACCATTTCTACTTCCGCCAGGTCAATGTGGCCTTTACAGCTTGTGTCCTCGCCCGAGTCATAGTATCGCAGCTGGAACCACAAGGATACAGGTGGCATGTAAGAGACACAGAAAGGGGGAGCGGCACGGCCTGCCAAGCTGTGTCTGAGCGCTCTCCGCTGTATCAGTCTGCACTATGCCGGGAAGAGCAGACAAGACATGGAAAACGCTGGTTGCCTCTAGGAAAAAAAATGCTAGGTGGCTAGGAGAAAGCTGGAAACGGACCTATTTATTTATTTATGTTTTGAAATTTGAACAAGTGAATTACATATTAAAAAATAAAACTGTCAACCAACAACTGTAAAAACTGTAAGTAACATATAAAAAGGGATGTTTAGAATGTACACAGAATTCCTAGAAAGTGAGAAGAAAAAGATAAAAAAACCTAGTAAAAAACTGTTAAATGATCTCAACGAGCAAGTCACAGGATGACCCATAAACACTGGAAAGGAGGAGCTACCTCACGATCAAAGGACAGTAAGTGAAGTCAGTGAGATTTCACTTTTCACTTAAAGAAATATTAAAAATGGCTGGAAAAAAAATAAATAAAAATGGTTGATAATATCCAAGTTGAATGTAAAGCACTACATACTCTTCGTGGGAATATAATTTGTTAAGAGATTTTTGAAGGACAATTTGGCAATATCAACTAAAATTTAAAATGTTTATGCTTATTGATACACCCTTCTCACCTCTAGAAATTATCCTATAGAAACACTCCCACAAGCATGCGAAGACACACGTATAAAGAGGTTTCCTTCAGCACTGTTTTTATCAGCTCCCCGCCCATCCATTTTGGCCTGCTGCCGCCACCCTCGAGGAATAGGAATGCCTTCCTTAGTAACCTGTACAGTGATGCGCACAGGGAAGGCGTACGATAGTGTGTGGCAAATGCCCTCAGTTTTGAATAGGTGCTTTGTGCTGCGAGGCCAAGGACAGTGCGTACGACGGGGCGTGTGCACAGGAGCCGGCCTTGACATGTGCATGTCACGTGCGCCACGCTGAAAGCCTCCAGTTCTCCCCTGGCCTGGGTCTAAGAGGAGGAAGCCTGAACGATCCGTGCATTAAAAAGCGGAGTTCTATTGCTCTGAATGGTCTGGGCTCAACTGTCACTGTCCTGCCTGCATACACCAGGCAGAGCTGCTTTGGAACGGGCCTCGGAAGGCTACCGCCCTTGGTCAGGGACTTTCGGGGTCCTTGGAGGAGCCCCCACACGCATGAGAGAGGTGTTAGGAAAGCAGACTGTATATGACTAGCCAATGAGTCACGCAGCAGCTGCGCACTGAGCTCAGCCTAGAGTGGCTTCCATAGCTCTGACGGTATTACCTGATGTTTTGTTACATCCAAAACAAACCAGCGGGGCTTCCAGCCTTTCAGCAAAGCCCCTCTTTTGTAAAGTGTTCCTTCAAAAGACCTAGGAGAAATGACAACAGGGCAGTTAATTTTGATTTTTCATTCAAAAAATTTTGTAAAGGGATGTCTGCTGTTTTTGTTTGTTAAATCTCCATTTCCCTCAAATGACCCAAACCACCCCCCCCCAAACCCAATCAGAGTTCTCCCTAGAATTTTTGTACTAGGACTTTGGGGAAAGAGGTGGCTTTCTGCTGGAATTATTCAGTACCAGACCTGTGGGGTCTGGCGCTCTCAGGGGCCACCTTCGGTGCCACGCTGGCACTGTTGCAACCCACGGGAGAAAGCAGAGACGGCCAACAGACAGAAGCCTGGAGACCGTGCGAAACTGGCACGACCTTGGCCTTCCCAGTTTCTCGGAGCAAATGCCTTTTTGCCTGAGCTAGCACGAACTAGATTTCTGATGTCTGCCACTGAAAAAGTGCTGACTAACACATAATCCCTCAAAAGATCTGGCAGACATGAGATAATAACAATCAGGGCTCAACCACAAATAACTACAACCTCTTGGCATCATTCTAGTTGTAATTTTGATATTTCCTCTTCAAAGAACCATTTAACGCATTTAAAACAAAACAAAGAAAGACTCAAAGCAAA
Organism: Mormoops blainvillei; assembly: GCA_004026545.1. Classification (NCBI taxonomy): domain Eukaryota; kingdom Metazoa; phylum Chordata; class Mammalia; order Chiroptera; family Mormoopidae; genus Mormoops; species Mormoops blainvillei. The sequence goes on from PVJD01005428.1 coordinate 9,596, forward strand.
TCCACTTTAGGTCAACAGCAGGCTGTGCTGCACTGGCCTCGCACGTTCAAGGTGTAGCAGGGGCTGGGTGGGGAGTGTGTCTTCAGCCCACCCAGCAGGGCTCAGCACATCCCACCTGTTCTCGTCATTCTTGGACGTGTACTGGCTGTAGAGCGTGGCTGCTCTTCGGTCCACGCCATTGGATGGGGAGACGCTGGCGTTCTGCTCCTCCCCCGTGCTGCTGTCGGTGGCGAGGTGCAGCACAGACCTCTTCTGATAGGATGGTAGGTTGGCAGACACAATTCCTGGCGAGCCCGAAGGGTGTCTCTGGGGCTGAACAAGAAAGAACGGGAGCTAGGAGAGCTTCAAAAGACTTGAAGTAACTCATCCGGTAATTCCTAAATTTCTAAAAGTTTATCTCAAGGAAAAAAAATATTGAACCAATAAGCAAAATATATGTATAAAGAGGTTTATCCTGGAGTCAGGATAATAGTAAAAATATAATAGTAAAAAACTGGAAACAACCTAAATGTCTATCATTAGGGGACTGGTTAAAAAACAACAACAATATATTTCCATACCATGGAATTCTAACAGCCATTAAAAATGATGCTGCTGCTTTATATACAGTGACAAATGGAAGGACATGTATGCCACATATTAAATAAAAGAGAAAGCAGGTTTTAAAACAGTACATATAGTAAATCCTTTTTGTATGTGTTTGGAATAAAACGAGATTGACAGCATGGTGGTTTATTTCTAGGTTATAAATTGAGGGTGATTTTTATCTTCTATTTTGTAACTGTCTGTGTATTGTCTTATTTAAAAGAATAAATGCATCTCACTTCTATAATCAGAAAAAAAAGACAAAAAACTTTTTTTTCTGAGAAAAAAAGATGTCACCCACCTATGGCCTATCTGGTAACAGCTCCTGAATTGCCATTTGGAGGTAAGAGACAGTGTCCAGAGAACCCCTTCCAAATCACTCAGGCTTTCTTCAACACGCCATTCTCCTTGACCCCTTTGTGACTTCTGACCCTGCTGACCTCGCCTCTTCCCCAGAGTGCTCTTCAGAACACTGTCCCAACTTCCCTTTGCTGTAGTTGGGAGTCAATCTGACATGGGTTTGACTACTGGCTGTCCCAAGTACTAGCTGTGTGAACTCTGTGCCTGTCCCCTCGAGTAGGAGATGGGACACCGCTCCCTCGCTGTGGGTTCAACAGGAGGCTAACGTGTGTATGGTGCTTAGCACAGTCCTGGGCACATGTGACGTGCTTGACAAAAGTTTCTTAAGTCAGAAACAGAAAAGGGGGTGTGATCAACAGAAAACAGCATATTTTGTCATTTTAAAATACTTTATTTTCTCTGATTAGTCCTCTGGAGTAAATATGGTCTTGGCATCCCTCTCCTACCTCATGTGGTAGAAGATCAGCTGAACCCACAGAGGCTCTGAGGTAGAAAAGAACCCAGTAATTTCCCCTGGACACGGGGTCCTGAACCGTAAGTATTATGTCAGTGTGGTAAAGTGAGACACTCAGGAAGTATTCAGCCATTTGGAGCTTTCTGCCCTAAAACCCCAAGGCATGACCCCTCCCTTTCCAGCCCTCCTTTTGGCTGCAAGCCCACCTGGGTTAACTGTGGCAGTGGGCACCCCCCGACCTAGCACCCTCAAAAAGCTCAGAAGTAGCTGCTCGAAGGGCTTTGCCAACTCACACGGTCTGCTCGGGGATGTTCTTTAAGGTCCGCAGTGACCCTTTCCCACAGTTGCTGCCACTTCTCAGGGGTTTGGTTCAATTTATGCTCCAATCTTTCAATTTCCTGCAAAGTAATTAAAAGAGGTTTTCTGAGAGATAAGTATTTCATAGAAATCGGGACGTGCCCCAAAGCCACATCTCCTTGGTCCTGGGCCCAGAGGAGTGGCGTGGCCACAGGGCAGCTACAGTGGTAAACACAGGGCCTCTGAGGCCCTCAAGCCAGGAGCAGCGGTGGGAGCTCCTGCTGCTGCGATGCCCTGCGGCAAGGATGACTTATTGGGGTCCGTAACCAGGACTTTTTATACAGAATGGCTCCAACACAGAGAAGAAATATGTATCCCAAACACCCTTGGCCGGCCCACAGGAAATCTGGTGGCTGCAGAGAAAGGTCAGGCACTGGGCCGGTGTCCAGACCCTAACAGCTGAGGTAGATGAGGAGTCTGTCCTTGACAGAGGAACCTTCAGCTCTGATTCAAACCAGATGTGGAAGGAGCGAGTCACGAAATCCCGAAGGCACGGAATTTCCTTGGGGCAGAGAGGGAGGACAGCCGCCTCCGTGACCGTGCTGCTTCCGAGGCGCACGGCTCTGGTCGGGGAGCCGGCCGGGCTCTTCGGGAGCTGCTGGGGCCTATCAGGCTCAAACTCCAGGGCGGCGGCCGCCAGGATGGTTTCGCTCCAGAATATTCCTTGTAGAAGATGGTTGGCAGTGCTCCCACCAGTCCACCCGCTACCCACACCTCTGACTAGAGGAAGCACAGCACCCACAAAAGCCGTAACCCAGGCTCGACTCAGGCTGCCTGGCAGCCAACGCAGCTGGGAGGCTGCAAATCGCTCCATTTGCACGACTGCCACCTCATAATGCTGGCAAACTCATTTTTATGGAGACTTTCCCAGCAGCTGAGCCTGGTCCCCCATGGAGGCTGGGGAGCCGTGTCCAGAGGCGTGTGAGCCAGCCAGTCTGAACTCGGCCTGGCGCCTGAGGCCCCTGGGCCTCCGCAGCACCCTGGGTGTGCGTCTCCGCGCTGTGCACTTACACTGAAGAGGCTGGTCAGGGCGTCGGGCTGAGCGCAGCTGACGTCGTCATAGCACGGCCACACTGTCCTCCTCTGGCTCTGGGCTGCCGCGCCTCCGGCTGGCTCAGAGTCCTCGGGCGGGAGCTGCTTGGGGGTCAGCATCATCCAGTCATACGAAGGCCCTGTGGAGAGCGTCTCCTCTACGTAGTAATCCCACTTCTTGAGGCTGGACACACTTACACTGGGCTTCAGGGCCTGTTTGAAGAAAATTCTGGAATATAGTTTCATCTCGACCCAAGTTTACTTGTAGGCCGGCCCCTAAAATTTTCAGGGTCCAGGGCAAGAATAAGAATGGAAGTTCAAATACCGCATGTCTAAATATAAAATATATGCATAAAATAAACAACTAAACAAAATGTGTTCTATCCGCCTACCTTGACAAATAAAACTTCTTAATGGACTCCTCAGAATTCCCTGCGGGAACGCGTGAGGCACTAAGGAGCTGGTCCCAGCCCCCAGTCCCTGGCCTGACCCCGGCTCCTTCCCCCGGCCCTGTCCTATATTCTGAGGGTCTTTTATGAATATGTGTGTATATCCAGCCCACGCAGTGAAACTCCGTCCACTTTCTGCCAAGTGGCTACTTCTTAGCTGCCCTTTGGGCCTAGGGGCAGGTATACTGGCTTGGGAGTCAGACTTGGAGAAGTGGGTTGGTGAGGAACCTGAATTTGGCTAGGGAACTTTAAGGCATCAGAGGGTGGTTTACACAAGGGAGGGGCATCTAAGCCTGTACCTTGGTATCTCATACCCCTCACCGCCTGAGGAAGAGGCAGCTGGAGACGGGCCAGAGTGGGGCCCTAATGCATGGGGCCCAGACCGGGGCCCTTCCTGGCCCTCGGTAAGGTGCTCCTGCCCGTCACACCAACCTGCCTCATCGCAGCGCCTGCTTTCCCACGGACGTGAAGGGCAGAGCGCGCCATTCTTCTTGGTCTGGCCTCCAAACACCCCTGCTTCCCAGAGGGGTTCGCCTGTGGCTTTGGTGCAGATAACCTAGGGGATTCTTTTCTAAAGTATTTTAGATTTTTCACTTTAGATGACTTGTTGAGGTTTCAAGTTTTGTTTGTTCCCTCTTCCTGGGGAAAGCTGACTTGCTTTGATATTCTTGAAGTTATCCCTTCCAGGTTTTGGGGGCCAGATCCTAATTCCTGGGGTTGAGAATTTGGTGAACAGTCTCCAGTCCATCATAATCCAAACCCAGAGTCCACCACACTTTTGAATAGTGTCTGGTATGAAACCTAACCGAACGCTTATAAAAAGCCTAAACAGCTTGCATACACTTAAAGTAAGGAAAACTTCAACACAAAGTACTCAGAAAATGAAACATAAATGTTTTTTTTACCTCAATTTCCACTGGCGAATATAAATAATTAAAGAAAATGGGAGCCCTCTTGTGCATCCTGTCAATACACTCCCAGATACAAAGCCCTTTCTTGGCATGCTTGTCTCCTTTATCATCAAATAAAGTTCCTGTAAATCCAGAAAAAAATTCAAAGAAAGTCAAATAAATCACAGTTTGCCTAAAAGTATGATGCCTGTAGCAGAGGGAAAGTGGAGTATTTCTTACGGCCCCAGAAACAGCAATGTCTGCGCAGAACCCTTAGATAATCACTGCGAAGCTAAAGATAGGAATGAACTTCAGTTACATGGAAACAAATCCCAATGGAAGGAAAGCATCTGATAAGGTTTCCGGGCAGTTAGCGGGACATCGCGACTCTCTTCCAACCTACACCCAGGTCCAGGCGCCCGGGGTCCCTGCCCAGAGACATTCTACACATTTTTCAAGAGAAAATGGAAAGACTTAGAGTTTATTTCATGACACTTGGTTAAAAACATACTTTTATGTTTCTTTTTTAAGTCGGCTGTTTATTATGAAGCCATTTAAAGTGTCTCCTTGCCTAGTGGTTTATACAAACTTAACAGTTTATATACTCATGGAGACTTTTGATGACAGAAGGGTGTGGTCTGTGCTGTAGGGCAGCTTAAAAACAAAAGTTGAACTTAGGAGGGGGCCCTTCAAGGATTTTCTGACATTATTTTTGTAACTTTCAGGCAGTCCATCTGTTACTCACGTGAGCCCACTCTGTTTTGCACTGAGGGGGAGGGGGTTAGGGTGAGGCAGGAGGCATTTCTTTAGCGGCCAGGAAGGGGCCTCTCGGCAATGCTGTCTGGCTTCAAATGAAATGAAGTCAAAAATGAATAAGCGATTTACCAGTTTATCAGAAAAGAATGTCTCAAGTTCCAGGCTGCACCAAATCTTATCATATGAGGACCCCCAACACTAATTAATGTGTTCTCCCCTACCTTTTAGCCGCAGAGCCTCGCGCAGTTTTTGACCTTGGCCATATACTTAAAAACACCAAGAGTTTAAAAAAATCCCAATGCCTAGGTCTCAGACCAATTAATCAGAACCTCTGAGGATGGGTCACAGATATTAGTTGTTCTAAAAGTTCTCCAAGTGATTCCAATGTCCAATATAACCAGTTCTATTTAATGCCTTCACATGCGTGCGTTAAGGAATTAAGGTTTCTGATTGTGATGTGTGGAATGACAATTTTATGAGTCACCAAAGGTCTGGAAGAATCAACCGGATGGGGAATGGGCTGACCAGTGCTGCCTCCCTTACCAAAAGCGTGAAATATCTTATTAGATAATTTTAATAGCATGCACTGAAAAGCAGTATTTCCTGATTTCATATCTTAAATCGAGAACATCAGTAAATCATTTCAGCCATTAAAAGAGGCTACAGGTCCATATGAATATACAGGTCCATATAATATTCTGAAAATAGCTGATTTTTTAAAATTTGCTTGTCTTCTTAGTCACGTGCACCCTCCCTCCCCTCTCCCTAAAACAACAAAAGTAAGAATGTAAAATCCCCCATGCGAACGTTTTCAAAGGGGCTGACCGATTTCCAGCATCTACTCTTTACAACTATTACTGCTGTTAAAAATTGTAATGATGGTGTGGTATGCCTAAAACGTATTGCGTGCTTGCTATGTGCCAGCGACTGTGCTAAGAAATTTACAATTATTTCCTACTGTGATCATCAGGGCTCAAAGGGCCACTCTGATGAGGAAACTGAAGAAACTCAGACAGGTAGTTAATTGTCCAAAGAACTCGGTTGGTGCTGGAATTTAAGCCAGGTCTGCTTGCTCCAGAGCCATGGCCTTCAGTGCTATTCACGCCGCCTCAAAGGCAGGCACCTTTCCTACCAGAGTGCACCAGGGGTGGAAAAACAGAGTCAAGTGTGTCTCCTTAAACAGTGATAACACTTTGAGAGATGAAAATAGTAAGCAGACTTAACTTTTCAAAGGTGCTATAGGGAGACCACTTGCAGTGCCTACGAGCTAACACAGCACATAATCTCTGAATCTGGGCATGTGCTCATGTCCACTCTCATAGTTCAGGGTATAACCCTAAAATGGCCTTGCCACTCTGGAGGAGGGGTGATGTTATTAGAGTTTTTAATAAAAATACACAAAATACTCACACACACAAAAAATAAAACAAGAGCATGCAAACACGTACCGTGCTCTAGTCTTTCATAGTCTGAATCCAGGAGAAATGTTTTAAAGCGATTAGATACATAATGGAAAGCCAAGAACTTTAAGTAATAGAGATTGAATTCAAACTCAGTTGGATACTGGTTGTGAACCTGAAACATACAAGGCAGAGAAAAGAGTTAAGACCCAAACCAAACCAAAAGTGGGCGCCGTGCCACGGACTGCTGCCCCGACACCTGCAAGAGGCCACGGGGTCACTTAACTGAGTCCCTACATGAGTGAGGGGGGAGGGGACCCGCCTCCCGCACCTGGTATGTGCCAGACACCATACTAGGCATTTTTACAAACATTATCTCATTTAATCTCCATAACAACGTTGCAAGATAGGAATTATTTTTTTCTAACTCTATTGAAATATAACTGATAAAAAACATTGTGTACGTTTAAGGTGTAGAACATGATAATATACATTATCTCCACCCATCACCTCACATACACACACATAATTATTATTATTTTTGGGGGGCTGAGAACATTTAAGTCTTCACTCTTGGCAACTTTCAAGTATGTAATACAGTGCTGTTAAGAGTGACCACGGTCTGCATCAGATCCCAGAACTTGTTACAACTGGAAGCTTTCACTACCGTTGACCAACACCTCCTCCTTCCCCTCGCCCTCCAGCCCCTGGCGACAACCATTCTGCCCTGTTTCCGGAGTTTGGCTTTTTTAGATTCCACATACAAGTGAAATCACACAGCTGTCATCTTTCTATGAATTATTTCATTTAGCATAATGCCCTCAAGTTGCTGTAAATGGAAACATTTCCTTATTTTCTCATGGCTGAGTGTTTCCCTGTTTATGTATGTAACGCTTTTGAACCCATTCATCCATAGATGGGGACTCGGGGCACTTGCACACCTTGCTGCTGTGAGAAAGGGGCAGTGGGTGTGGGAGCAAAGGCGTCTCTTTGGACACCGATTTCATTCCCTCAGATACATATATACCCAGGAGTGGGACTGTTGGATCACAGAGTAGTTTTATTTTTAATTTTTTGAGAACCTCCATACTGTTTTCCATAGTGGCCACACCAATATACATTCCCACCAATTGTAGACAAGGGTTCCCTTTTCTCTACATCCTCACCGACAATTGTTACCTCTTGTCATTTTGATTATAGCCATCCTGACAGGTGAAGGGTGATAAATTACTGTGGTTTTGATTTGAATTCCCTTATGATTAGTGATGTTGAGCACCTTTTAATGTACCTAATGGCCATTTGTGTGTCTTTGGAAAAATGTCCATTCCAATCTGCTGAAGACTGGCATTTTTATCCCCACTTCACAGATGAGAAAGTTGAGGATAAGCAAGGTCAAGTAGTTTACTCCACATCATGCAGCAGTAACGAGTGGGCCCAAATTTGAACCTTGGCTTCTTAGGCTCCAAGGTTTGTGTCCATTCACTACCTTATACTGTGCTAGGCACTTGACAGATATAAATTAACACAATTAATATAAGGTCTTGTTTTCCAGGCACTTGTAGTGTAACAGAATGTAATACAACAATAAAAAATGTATTTACATAAGTTTGGCAGTGAAAGGAATGAGCAGAGAAAGTTGTTTAGGGAGACAGCAAGAGATGTTTTCTGGACAAAAGAAATGTGTGTCTGTCTGAAGGCAAAGTAGAAGGAGCCAACACAGAGAGAACAAATTGCAGTGGAAGAGCCAATGACTAAGAGAATAAGGCCCTTGGAAAACAAGAATGAACGAGGCTGAGGGCCCTGAAATAGGGAATAATCTTGGAAATGAGAAGGAATAGAAGAGTAGATAAAAAAAGATATGTTCGGGTGCCAAGGGAAGGGGGAGGAGCTCATGCCTTTAACCTTAAATTTTCGTCAGTAAATTAGGCAGCGAGATCACTGGACACAGTAATAAAGATAAGGGAACGACGGGAGGCAGGGAGCCCGGGCCAGGCTCACACTTCGGGCGAGCTACATGCAGACTCTGTGGAGCCGTGTGATGTTGGCAGAAGGTAGGCTGACGACCTGGTGGCGCTCTCCAATCCACCCAGCAATCTCACCTCTGCATTGTTCAAACAATCCCTCACGACTGCTCAGAGAACTCTGTTTGCTTGAGATAAGTCTCAATCATAACTGTGCTTGCTTAAAAGCTGTTTTTAAGTGAACACTGCTGGCAGGCTGTCTGAAAGCCAGCTTTCCTCCCCATGTTTAACTTGGCAATAGGGACCCTCACTTGGTCAGCCAAAGGGAGCAGGCATGTGTATCATATGTTGGCCGCCCAATAGATCAATGGGAATTTAAAGTCATAATCTGGATATCGCTGACTTACCACCTGGGTAGAAATCTAGCTGTCTGTAATGATTAAAAGTTTTTTTTCTCTTTCCAACACTTTCTTACTGGTTTTTTAATTGAACTAGAATTTTAGTTCATAAATACAAAATAAAGAGGAATTTAGGAGGACTTAAGAGAATCTGCCTCTTACGCAACAGAGCCGCCTCCCTGACCTGAGCCACTGCCCCTCCTGCTGCAGTCGGCTCCAGGGGACAGGAGAGCCTCCACTGGACAGTGTGACATGGCTCTGAAGGGCTAGGCTGTGCGCCACATTCCAGGTTTTGTTTGGAACTGTGAGCATATGCAGTAAATAGGAATGTTCTCATCAGTGAAAATGGAAGAAACAGACAACATGGGTTTCCTGTGATTATGTTATACGAGCAACTAATTGTAAAGGTTACGTGTACTTGAAGAATTCATAGTTACAATGAATTAAAACATAAGTCAATCTGATACATGTTTAATGACCAACAGCTATTATTTTGGGGCATTATAACTGGGCATAAAAATAAGTTCATGTAAGTGGTTATTATAATTTATAATATTTTCTTCCATTTCTATAACGGAAAATACAATAAAAAAAATAGCTTTCTTCCCTTGCTTTTTTTAGCCCTCTACGTCTTTGGCTCCTATATCAACCATGTGCTGCAGCAGGACAATCCTCCTTCGACCACTTGTCCCCACTGACACACACATACACCAGCAGAGAGAAGCCACAGGCTTAGTCTCCACTAGGCCGGTTCTCAGGTGGTCCTGGCCCCTCTCTAAGTATTGTTTGGACCTAAAGTTTCCTGTGCTTTCCCATCACGAACTGCCTTTTAATGCTATGCAAGGATCTCTAGTCTGACCTCCTGGTTCAGAATCAGTAGCATCACTCCAAGTGACCAGGGTACCCATGACGAAGAGGGGGTGACTCAGATTGTGGGCGGCAGGACAGAAGAAGGAGACAGGCCCAAGAGGATGGAAGCTGGTTCCCTACCACCTGAGTCTCAGGGAAGAGCAACCTGCAATGTGCTTGGACAGGGCACACTCCAAGAACAGCTTTGCCCCAACGGCCCTTGACATAAACCTCAGTAGTCATAGGTTGGCCGCCTGGCTCCGTTTCCCGGGGAGGAAGAGTCTAGAGCTATTTCCCCTGATTTAGTTCACAGCAGGTCCGAAAGACTCTCTTAAATACTTTTGTTAAGCAAAGCCCCAGAATAAGGAAACATTTTTCTCAATGACTGTTCTCCACAGAAACCACTTGCCTCATACATATCTGTGTCTTTCCTTGATTATGCTGATATTTAATATGCTGAGGAATATAATTTTGAAGACCCACTTCTGAGGTAAAGTAGAATGGAAATGACAGTGACTATGACCTTATGTTGAACTTACAGGCATTTCAGGGAGATCACATGCTAGGACTTGAAGCAAAACTCCATTCCACAAGTGGAAAAATGCTTTCCCCACCCGCTGTGCTGAGTGACTGGGCTCATCACAAACCCTGAACCTGGGAGCACTGCTGTGTGTGCGGGTGCACGCATGTGCCACACTGACACCGACAGCTGCTGATGCCTGGACCTGAAATACAATCTGCCCCCAAACCGGGGCTAATTATTAGGTCTATTAGAAGAGGAAGAAAAAATGCTGAGCAATTAATTTTTTTTTTTTTTTACATTCTTTAGCAAGAGTTTAAGTAACAAGCATGTGAGAATTTCTCAATGGAAAAGAATAATCAGATTGACCTGAACCCTGAGTTGATTAATACCCAGATACCACATTTGGAATCTGAGATTAAGAAAATACAAGGAGTCTTCTGAAATGTCTTTCTACCACATAAAAAAGACCCAATTGCATCCATAAGACAAAATATGGTGCTTAGATTTCCAGGAACAAAAATTACACTTTCTTTATTTCGTCATATATCCCAGGGATCGTTTGTCTAGTTCTTTGATTTCTTCTCCTCCTTGTATATGGGATACCCATCTTCCACGGTACCTCACCACAGGGAGCCACAATCCACATGCTTCCTTCTCCGTCTGAGGAGGCATAATTGGCATACAACAAACTGCATATATTTAAAGTGTACAATTTGGTAAGTTTTGATGTATCTATACACCTGTGAAACCTTCACCACAATCAAGATAATGGACATGTTATCTGTAACTCCTGCAAGCTTCCCTGTGCCCTTTCTGCCTCCTCTTCCATCTTCCTCCTGAAGAAACCACGATTTGCTTTTTGTCACTGTGGAATAATTTGCATTTACTTTATATAAACGGAACCATAAGTATGTACTCCTTTTGTCTGGCTTTTTCCACTGAGCATAATTATTTGACATGCATCCATGTTATCAGTTGTTCGTTCCTTTTTATAGGTATGTAGTATTCCATTGTATTGATATACCACAATTTGTTTATTCTCTCTCATGTGGAGAGACATTGGGTTGCTTCTGGATTTTTGGTTATTACATATCTAGCTGCAATGAACAGTTATGTACAAGTCTTTGTAGGACATAAGATTTCATTTCTCTTGCATAACTGCCTAGAAATGAAATGCTGAGTCATATGGTAGGCAGGTATGTTTATTTAAGAAACATCCAAGCTGTTTTCCCAAATGGTTGTACAACTTTATATCCCTATCAGCAGTGTTAGAGAGGTCCAGTTTCTCCACATCCTAGTCAATGTTTGAGGTAGTCAGTTTAAAAAAAATTAGTCATTAAAATAGGTTTGTAGTAGTATCTCACTGTGATTTTAATTTGCCTCTGTGATGACAAATGATGTCAAGTATCTTTTCATGTGCTTATCTGTATATTGTTGGTGAAGTACAAATGTTTTGCCCCTAAGGAGAATAGGCTGGTTGTTTTCTTATTACTATGTTTTGAGAATTCTTTACCTATTCTGGATACAAGTCCTTTAGCAGATGTATCATTTGCAAATATTTTCTCCCACTGTGACTTTTCTTTCCACCTTAACAGTGACTTTTGAAGAAGTTCTTAACTTGGAAAAAGTCTAATTTATCATTTTGTTCTTTTACGGATCATGTTTTTGGTATTGAATCTAAGACATCCTGGCCTAATTCAAGGTCACTAAGAGTCCTTCCTATGTTTTCTTCTAAAAGTTTTATAGTATTAGGTCTTACATTTAGGTCTATGGTCCCTTTTGAATTAATTTTTATATTGGTGCTACAAATGGATTAATATTTTTTTGTATCTAGAAATTCAATGTCAGGCATCATTTGTTAAAAAGACTATCCTTTTTCTACTGAATGCTTTTTCTGTTTCATTGATCTACTGGTCTAACTTTATACCAATTATCATCACATGGTCTTGATTTCTATAGCTTTATATTAAGTCTTGAAATCAAATAGTACTAGTCCTCCAATTTTGCTCTTTTTCAAAGTTGTTTTGGATATTCTATTGATAGGTCCTTTGAATCTTCATATAAATTTTAGAATTAGCTTGCCAAATTATAAAAAAATAGTTTCTTAGGCATTTGATTGTGATTACATTGAATTTTCAGGTCAACCTGGGGAGAGTGACATCTCAACAATATTAAGTCTTCTGACCCATGAACAAGAGTTATCTCCTGATGCATTGAGGGCTTTAATTTCTCTCAGTAATGTTTTATAGTTTTCAGTGCCCAGGTCTTTAACATATTTTGTTAAATTCTTTCATGTTTTTTGATACTCTTGTAAATGATGATGATTTAAAAATGTTAGTATTTCAATGGTTAATTTTTGTAGGTTCCATACATAATCATGTTGTTTGTGAATAAGACAGTTTTACTTCTTCCCTTCTAATGTGGAGGTCTCTATTATTATCTTCTTGCCTTACCGCATGGCTGGGACCATTAGTATAATGCTGAATGGAAGTGGTGAAGCAGACGTCACGTCCTGTTCCTGACCTCAGGGGCAGAGCATTTGGTCTTTCGCTGTTAAGTATGATGTTAGCTGTAGGGTTCTAAAACGGGAGCAATCTATAGTTTGAGGAAGTTCCCTCCTATTCCTGGTATCCTGAGAATTTTTACAGGGAATGCATGTTATATTTTGTCAGATGCTTTTCTGCCTTTGTTGAGATGACCATATGGTTTTTATTTTTTAATTTCTTAATATGGTGAATTATACTGATTGATTTCAAATGTGAAACCAACCATGCATTCCTGGGATAAATCCCGCTTGAACATGGTATACTACTTTTTAAATATATTGATTTATATGAATTTGATTTGCTAAATTTTTGTTTAGAAAATTTGAATTTATATATAATCATCAGGGATACTGGTGTCCTCACTTTTACTGAGGACGGCAAGAGGCTTTCTTTCAGTGTCTGTCAGGCCAGGGTAAAGCTGGCTTCACAGATTGAGCTGGGTAGTATTTCCTTTGTTTCGATTTTCTGGGGTCTTTTGTAAAACTGCTATTATTTTTTCCTTGAATACTTGGTAGGACTTACCAGTGAAGCCACTTGGGCCTCAAGTTTTCAGCATGAAAATGTTTTAACTACAAGTTAAATTTCCATAATATAGACAGACCTATTCAATGTACATATTTTTTTCTTGAGTGAGTATGGTAGTTTATGTTTTCTAAGGAATTTGTCCATTTCACCTAATTATTGATGTCCTTTTTCTTATTTCTTACACTGATCATTTGTGTTTTCTTTCTTTGATGAGCTTGGTTCTAGGTTTATCAATTTTATTGATCTTTTCAAAGAGCAGCTTTTGGTTTAGTTAGCTTTCTTTCTGGTTGGCCACAAGACTTTTGGGGCCAAGAGCAAGCTGGTTTCAAAAAATTTAGCCTTATTATATTATGTAGAATTGGGACTGACAGGCATCTCAGCCAATAAATTATTTCTATGTAAGCATTTCCCAAAATATGTTGATAAATAGAGCTTTAGGGATCATCTGTATTTTGTTGTTCAAAATAATTTTGTATGTATCTTGATGAAGATAAAAAATAAACAGATTTAAAAGACGAAGCTGTGTGAGGCATTTTAGTTTTGTTTTCCATTATGGAGTGAAACCTGCCAATTTCACTTATTTATAAGAGACTCTGAAATGGAATTTGGAGAAACATGAATTTATAGTCTTATTTTTTGCCCATGTGCCATTAAGTACTTTGTAAAATTTAAAGACCCATAAAAATAAGCTATGACTCAAATCCCAGGAAAGATCAACATTTTGGGTATAAAATATAGTAAGTTAAAATTGGATTTGCTTTTAGGAGTTACAAATATTAAACTACAAGAGATCTGATGTAGAATGGTATCAACATTCTAGACACATCCTAGAAAAATAAGTAGCTAATATTAGTTGTTGTTATTTCACAGATTAAGTTTGAACAAATATTGTACCTTATACTGTGTTTTATCACTTTATATGAGATTTGTAATCCTCCACATATACAGGGTCTGGCACAAATAACGCCCCTTTTTTATTATAAAGTCTCTTATTACAAAATTATAAACTTGTACTTCTGTAATATAGTATCACACTCAAGCATATCATATGACACTTTAGGTGACCCGTTCAAATTAAAACTATAATATTACACCCATATTATTACCCTACCAACCACACTCAAGCAGGCTTTACTTCTGCTGGACCCTCTGTGTGTGTGTATGTACATAAACTGAAGCATAGAGAGGTTCAAAAATTTGTTAAAGATCAAAAAATCGGTCAATGAGACTGATGTACAAACTCAGATTTACTTTATAGGTCATGTAGTAAAAGCTTTAATGCAAAATTGCTTTGTTACAACAGCTTGGATTATGTGAATTTTACCAGTTTCCAGTTGAGTGGGAAGCAGGCACACACCAAACTCTCGAGTACACCATGAATCCATTAGCTGGAGCTATTTTGCCAATATTAATGGGTAAATTTTAGAGTAATCAGCCTGGGTGAGGGCAGCTTAGTTCCTCACCCATGTGATCACAAGGAAGCTCGTATCTTCAAAAGGTAAAATAGCTTTTGTCTTTGAAATGGGACTTATAATGGCACTGGCATACAGTAACCGAGAGGAGGATCCTACTACAAAGCCCGAGTGAGTCAATTTACAGTCTAAATAAACTTCAAAGGCAAAGTTGTAACTGTTCTTTGCTTTTCTCAAAGTGGGAAATAATAAAAAAGTTCGAAGATATCCTCAAAAATTTATTCCAATGCTGAAATAAAAAAAGATGCTTTCTTATACTTCATGTTTTCATTCATATTATACATATTTCCCCTCTTGGTATTATAGTTTTAAAAGAAATTTGAGGCAAAAATTTCACATTTGTACCTTGGATGTAGTTTCCTTTTGAATCTGGTTCAACTATTTTAAGAAAAGGAAGCAGCCTGTAATGATATCATTCAAGCTAAGCCAGTTTCTTTTAGAAGTGAACAAAAAAAATCTGCCAGATGTTGCTATTATGAAACAGTGATCTAGCATTTATAATTCATCTGACACCTGGATATACTGGCGTAAACAATGGCTTTTTATATGATGAGGCAGTTCTAATTCAAGATCAGTGCCTCATCTGTTTTGTTTGTAACTCTCATTGGCACTAACGGGCAAGTCTGGGCGCGCTTCCATGGCTGCCTTTGGCATTCAGCGCGTTAGGAGTGCTTAATAAGCAGTGAACACATTCCACCTGGGAAAGTTTCGCTTGCTGCTGTGTAGTTTTCTGCTTATTTTTAAAGAGCCGTGGGGCCTGGCTCTGTTTTGTGCCACTGAGAGACTGAGGACAGCACTGATTTCAATTGTCTGGCAAAAGCCAGTCGTGCACAGCACTGGTGTTCACTTGAAAGGTCTTCAACAAAGGCATGTTCTACTTAAGACCAGTATGAAGGAGATGATGAAACACCACCTTATAATTAAGTCAGCAGGAGTCGGAAGCACTATTTGTTAAGCATAGTCTTCTATAGTCTCACATTTTAAATGAATAAACAATCCCTTTTCAGCACAAAATAATTTACTTCACCAAAGCTGATTAGCTACACATCCTTGAAATGCTGCAATCGAGGTCACAGGCTCAGTTTGCCATGACTTGTCGGCACTCAGGTTATTACGTGTGAGGCACTAAGACAAAGTAGGGTTCAGGCAAATTTTTAAAAAAATTGTATTTTAATTAAGAAATTTTAAATGTGGTACAGCCAGATGTAAAATCATACTAAAGGGGTCTTTAGACCCTGAACAATATTATTTTCTATAGTTTGTGAAGCATTCATTTAGAAATAATTGAGCTTTCATTCCAAGTCAACCTGTTTTCAATTTCAGAACTGGTTTATATAGAACATTTGAATTTTAAGTCCTTGTTTAAAATAAAAAGTTACCAGACCCCAAGTAATTTTATATAACCTAACATGATGCAGTTTTAGCATCTATTGTAATGTATTCTAAAGATAACAGGAATGTGATTTACTACTGCTCCTTAGTTTATGTTAAAATGCTCTGTTCACACTCTTTAGAGGTGCTCACAGAACACAGGTGACTTGTCACCACTGCAGAGTGTTCCCACTCCCGCCCACCGCGCTCCACCCCCAACAATAAAACATAAGCATTGCAGTCCAAGCCATTGTTATCATCCTTGGGGCACAAGGATGTTCCCATCTGTGAGGACAGTGTGTCTTATATGAGAACCCCATCTCTTCCTGATTGGGAATGGATTCTTTTGCTGACTATGATTAAATATGCAGAATTCTGCAAGTTGAACCTGGACATTTAACACGTTTAATAGCGTACTTAAGCCAAATTCAGCCATACAAACTCAGTCCCCTACAAGTCTCCCTTTAAAGGAATTTTTAAATAGCAAAAAGCCCAAAAGGAGGTAGGGAGAATGGGAAGGGAGGCGGTAGCAGGCCAAGAGAAATCAGTAAATTTTTGAAAGGTGGAAAAGAGAAGGAGGAATGGCAGTTAAGTGACAGACAACGAGAAGCTGCCCTGGGGCGCTCCTGCGGGTGAAACGATTTGAGAAGGTGGGGTGTGCCTGTAAACATCGAAAGGCTCAGAACGCAGAGGCACAAGTGCTGAGTGACATGCAAGGGGGTGAAATGAGAGCTAAAAAGGAGCGCTAGTCATAAGAGGCAGCGGGGAGACCTCATGCGATTACCTTCTTGCAAGCAGGGGATTGCTCTGTGCTCTGGAAAAACCAAACTTGGTAAGCTCTGGACTTGGGAACACAAGATGCAACTGGGTTAATGGTGAGGCTTGAGACTAAGAAAAGCGTGGAAAAAGTAAAAATCTGTGCCCTTAATTGGGATTTCCCTGGACCCATCTCCTATTCTGCTTCCAGAAAGCAGGAAGCCAGGCTGGTAAGTATTTTCTGGGCACCAGACTAACAAACGTTTCTCTGGAGAAACTAAATAGCTGCCGTTTTCTTTTTCTGGAGTTCCAGTTTACTAACATGTTGGCCTTACTAATTAAAAACACTTTTCAAGTTCATGAAAGTATAATTTACATATAATAAAATTTTCCTATTTTAAGCACGCAGGTTGATTCCTTTTGGTCACTGTGTATAGTTATGTAACCACGACCACAATCAGGATACAGAACAGTTCCGTCACCCTAAAAAGTCTGTTCATGCCCTTCTGTGGCTGATCCCCTCCCCTGACCACCGGGTCCCAGGTGACCACTGGTATGTTATTTGTTTTCTGTAACTGTGGTTTTGCCTTTTGCAGAATTTCATATAAGTGGAATCATACAGTGTGTAGTCTTCATTATCTGGCTTTTTTCATGACCAAAATGATTTTAAGATTCATCCATGTTTTCGTGTATATTACTATTTCATTCCTTTTGCTTGCTGAACAGTGTTCCATTGTAAGAATATACCTGAATTTGTGCATCTGTTCACCAGTTGAGGGACATGCTGTGCCTTTGTAGCCACACCCATTCCCTTCCCCCCATTATCTCTAACTCCCAGAAACCAGTAAATTTATTCTCTAGCTCTATATTCTTGTCATTCTGAGAATGTCATATATAAATGGAATCATAGAGTGTGTGGTCATTTGATATGGCTTTTATTCAGTCAACATAATGCTCTTGAGATCCATTCAAGTTGCTGCATGTATCAACAGTTCATTTCTGTCTTATTGTTGAGTTGTATTCCATGGTATGGATGTACCAGTTTGTTTAGCCCTTCACCTATTGCAGGACATTTTGTCCCCTCCCTGACTCTAGTTTTGGTTATTATAAATAAAACTTTTGAATTTCAGGTGAGTTCCTTATAAATATAGTTAGGTCATAATATATTTTGACCATTTCCATTTAATGTCATTATTGCTACATTAGGGCTTAAGTCTGTTTTTGTCTTCAGTTTCCTCTATTTTTTGTCTTCTTCTTTTTTTAGATTTTTAAAGTATTTTTATTATTTTTAACCTGGTTATAAGTATAACACATCATCATTCTAAAACCTTTGTTTTCTTTTTCTGTCCTCTGTGGATTACCTGAATACTTCTTAAAATTCCATTTTGATTTATCTATAGTGTTTCAAGTGTACAGCTTAGTGCTTAGATAGCCATATACTTTACATAGTCTTCCCCTCAATATTTCCAGTACCCCAAGTTTACATAGCTTTATTAGTGATTGTTCCAGGTATTACATTTTATATCTTATCACACTTCATTGCATTTTACCAGTTTCAGTGAAGTGTAGAAACCTTACTTCCCTTTATGTTCCCCCATTCAAAATATAACTGCCTTAACTAGTTCTTCTATATATATTGAGAACTATATCAAACGGTGCTGTAATTTTTTGCTTCAACTATCGAACATAATTTAGAAAACTCAAGAGGAGAAGAAAAGTCTACTGTATTGACCCATATTTTACTTTCTATTGTTCTCTTTTCCCTTCTGATATCAAGAGTCCTTCTTTTATCATTTTTTTCTATTTGAAAAATTTCCTTTAGCCATTTAAGTCTATGGTCCATTTCAAATAAATTTTTATGGATGATGTCACAGTCAAAGTTCATACTTTTCATAAAGATATCTAGTTATGTCAAAAGATGTTGAAAAGTATCCTTCCCCACATCCAAGTTTTATAATTGTTTTCTGTGGGGGAGGTTGTCTTTAGAACCTTAATCCCTCATTTGTGGAGGCAGTCGTCAAACTTGTTTTAAATTCTACTTTACCTTGTGAAATCTGAGGATGTTACTTCAACATAATATATGAAAAAGGAACAGTCACAAACTTTTATTTCAGCAGAAATTTAAAAAATTCTTAAGTTAATTTTAGGATAACAGTATGTAAAACTGAAATTATGGACATTTTCATATGCCTGCGGATTCTATTTTAAAAGGCCCAGTAAAATAGTCTGTTACACAAACACCCTGTTCTCAGTTTAATACTATTTTTAAAAATGTCGACATGGGTTCAGTTTAATTCTTAAGAAGTCTACATGGGAGATTCCGCCTGCCATTCCTCTCAATAAATTTATGCTTCAGGGTGAGATTTAGGGGGGAGATGGAACTCTGATGTTTCCTCATTTAGTCTCTGTTCTTCCATGTTCGTTAAGTGTGAACACCACATTATGAGGACTGTGGTTTTAATATGTGAAGATATGCATTTTTGCCCTGATCAGTGTGGTTCAGCTGGTTGGAGCACCACAGCCCCACAAAGCAAAGAGTGTGGGTTCGATTTGCGGTCAGGGCACATGCCTGGGCTGTGGATTCGAGCCCTGTCGGGGACGTGCAAGGGGAAACCAATTGATGTTTCTCTCTCACACTGATGTTTCTCTTCCTCTGTTTCTCCCTCCCCTCCCCCTCTCTAAAAATAAATAAAATCTTAAAAAAATACATTTCTATATACCATAGACACTGAAAGTAAGTCAACTGCTTCATGTAGTGCTCAACTGAATAAATAGCAATAGTGTATCAATGTGGGGGCAACAACTGCTGTGTGTACTTATTGAAGCAGGACATAGGCCCCCAGGGGGCAGCCTTAACAAACTTAAAGAGAAAATTTGACATTATATTAAATTGAACATAAAGAAGAATAATTCTTTAAGAAATGGAGAGCCACTGAAAGTTTCTGTTCGCTCTAGAGATTTTTGTACAAGAGATTAAGAGCATTATATCTGAGCCTGAACAAGGTGATCATTTGAATTTTCATTTATTCGTTCATTATGCATATTTACTGAGTGTTTACTACATTCCAGAGACTGAAATTATAATTGTGTGAGATAGAACTATGAAGACTAATATGACACAGTCCAAGTTCCCAAGAATTCTCAGTCTCAGTAGAAGGCAATAAACATGCACGAATAAATATATTCTAGTGTTATAGATGTTACCAAACAAGTCTGTACATGGTTCATTAGGAATACAAATGAAGGGGTCAGGAAAAGGTTCAAAGATTACTTAGAAAGAATCATGAAATACAATATTCTGCTGAGCACTGTGCCTGGCTCACAGAGAGTCAATAAACGTCCCTGATGGTGGTTAGGAGCCGCGGTGCGCAGGTGCGGTGGCAGGCCACAGTCTAGCACATTTGGTTCGCACCACGAGACAACACGCAAGGCCCTGAGAAGCGCTTTCATGCGGCGCTCATGCTTTCCCCCATCTAGAAGTGATAAAAGATGCTTCCCCTCTCCTCTGGTGTCAGTTAAGCTTTCTGTTTCAAACTTCTCCCTCATCTATTTGCCAAAAGAAGTATGAATAAAAAGGCTAATATTCAAACAGAAAAAAAATACAGTTAAGTTCTCACTTAACATTGTCATCAGGTTCTTGGAAACTGTGACTTTAAGTGAAATGACATAAAAACAAAACCAATTTTTCCATAGGCTAATTGGTATAAACAGGAGGTAAGTTTCTATGGCATATTTCTGGTCAAATAAACATTTCCAAACTTCTAAATAAAGACCCAAAACACTTCTAATACTAAATATTGAAATAAACGTGAGCTATACATATATTTGAGAAAGATTAATGAAAACAAGAAGGAAAATTCTTTTCCAACCCACTTTTTCCAGTTCAGGGTCTAGGGCGGCCAGAGCCTATGCTTGCGGCTCAGAGCACAAGGCAGGCGCCCACCAAAGACAGGCCACCCTTCTTCCACACAGCCACGCACACCAGCACCCACTCCGACTGGGACAATGTAGACACACCGATTCACCTGATGTGCACATCTTGGGGATGTGGGAGGAAGCTGGAGTATCCGGAGAAAACCCATGTAGACACGGGGGGTTGTGCAAACCACAGAGACGGTAGCCCTGCTCAGGAATATTTTTTTCTCGCCAAGGTTCAAATGAAATGACATTGCAATGACATGGAACAAAATGACGTGCTTAGAGGACCTGCTGTACCTATTCAATGCGGTTTAAAGGTACAGGCTTGCCTGGCTGGGCCCTGACTCTTTCTCCAGGAGTTAGGCTCTACGACTTACACTCCCAGGTACAAGCTAGAGTCCCCCAAACTGGGAAGACTACAGGCTGGATTTCAGGCCCTGCCGCTCCCTAGAGGTTTTTGTTCTACCCTAGGCCAAACCTTCCTGGAGAAGGTTGGCTCCCGTTCTTGGGAGATGGCGATTTAGAGTGCTGGCCATTTCACCTGGAGGGCCAGCCCAACGGCCAGCTCAGCTGTCCTAGTTTCAGACACTGGCTAGTTGTTTTTCTTCTCCTCCGTCCCCAGGAATCTACTGTTGGTATTTCAGTAACTCTCAGGGCTGAATCCATCAGTGCAGGCATGATGGGAGTTGGTACAGCATGGCGATGCTCAGTAAGTGCTCGTTCTTTTCTTTCCTTCTTATCAAGTCAACTGAAGCATGCTCTACTCACCTGATGGACACAGTCTAAGAACTGCAGAAAGACTGGAGTAAAACCGCTCCCCTGAGAGTTGAGGGTCAAGCTGCTCCGTTGACTGAATTTATGACCAAAAGAGAGCCACTCTTTTTCAACCAACATCCGGAAGCCTTCAAGTGTCCTATAAAAGGGATCACTGAGTAACTGAACCAGGGATGTCACCTAGGGCATAAGCAGGATGGATTCTTCATTACTTTCAATTCTGAAAAAAATCCTGTTGCTAAGACAAAGCACTTTCTTTTGATGATAGCTAACTCACAAGCAAAATTTGTGCAGCAAATATGGTCACTGGTGCTCCGGGACAGCCAATCAAATTAATTCTGCAAACTTTCCAGTGAAAACTAAAAGTCACATTCATTTTGGCTACGTTTTCTTTCAGGGAATTAAGGAAGCCAGCTGTGGCTTTTTCCCAGGTCAATTGATGAGGCCAGAGGGTCAGTTCAAACCCATGCCTACTTTCTGGCAGGTGCAGGTTAAATGTCTTATTATAGTTTATATTCATACCTTTCCTTTTCACTCTGGAGTGAGGACAGGAGAGGCTTATAGAGAATCAGGGAAAGGACTGACAAAACTCGGGAAGGATGGTCCACGCTGTTGGTCAGGAGCTCCGTTTGCATGCCTACATGGTGCATCTGTGGTGTGGGTACCGGAAGCCCCGAGCCAGAGCTCCAGGGCCTAGAAGCTCATGGCACAGAGCTTTCTGATGGACACCAGGTGGTGTTTAACATAGGACTTTTTCTGTCCATACACATTAGTCATTATATAAAAGATTCGTTTGCAGGATTTAAAAACAAATGAATTGAAAGGCAAATTTGGCCCTGGCTGGTATGGCTGAGTGGAATGACTGACAGCCTATGAACCGAAAGGTTGCTGGTTCAATTCCCAGTCAGGGCACATGCCTGGGTTGCAGGCCAGGTTCCCGGTTGGGGGCTTTGTGAGAGGCAGCTGATATCTCTCACACATTGATGTTTCTCTCCCTCTCTTTCATCCTCCCTTCCTCTCTCTCTACAAGTAAACAAATAAAATCTTTTAAAAGAAAGTAAATGAGTGAAATCTTTAAAAAAATGCAAATTCGTACAAATATAAAACTAAATATATAAAAATACGTGTAACAGTTTACTTGTGCTGTGATGTCCCAGCCTTCTTCCAAACAGACCAAAGCAGAGGAACCATTCTCAAGCACTTCCGAGACAGCCACGGCCAGCTGCATTATCCTGTGAAGCTAAGGCAGGAGAGGAGCCCCAGTTAGATCGAGCGCACTCTGGCCACCAAGAGCAGAGACACTCGCTGTCAACCTTCGGTAACCAAGCAAGTTAGGGATAAAGCATGTGAACAAAAGAGCCACATGTGTTTTAAATACTTAAAAGTTCTTTGTCAAAATCAATATTAAATAATGACAGGTTTTAGAAGCAGACACATTTAAAAATAATGTGTCCAAGGGATACTTAATGAAATAAACTGAGCTTAAATAATTTCCCCCAAAGTGGAATAGCTATAATTCCTTACAGTGGAAAAGAGAGAGATTCTAAGCGGCCCTCTCAATATAGTTATTGGAGTTAAAATTTGACTTAGTAAGTTCTATTTCAGGTAGTCTTAATTTTTCTGGAATTAGTGGGGATGACTGCACAACTTAGGGAATATACTGAAAAGCACTGAGTTGTACACTTTAAAAGGGTAAATTTTATGGTAAATGAATTATATCTTTACAAAAAGACACACTTATTTGTCTGTACTGTGTATTAAATGGGAAGAAAACTCATACTTGTGCTCAGGTTTTAAAGCCAAATGACTCTCAGTTCCTATTAAACAACTGGGGTGTGAGCAGAGCACATGAGATTTCAAAACCAAATGTGCAACATTCTAGTTTTAGAAAATATTTTAAGCATCACTTGATATAACTTGTAGACTGACTCCAACCCTGAACTGGAAAAGAAAACCCCCCATGTTTTAAGCAGAGATAGGCTATTTTAAACACATGTCCTCTCCAGCAGTGGGAAGCCCCTCACTCACCGTTCCCGTAAGACAGCTGTTACAAGGCGGGAACTCCCTTGCACTTAGCCTTTGCTCTGAGTTAACTTTAAAAATGCTAATATCTCAAGTAGAGCAATGTTTTCTACTGTTTTTTCCCCCCACTGGCTCAGGTGTGGATCTACGTTGGAGTAAGGAGCTGAACACAGAATGTACCAGAAACACGGATAGGCTGGGTAGAAGGAACAGTCTGGGGTTGCGGGGGGCACAGCTTAGGGACAGAAGGGAGTGTTGACGAACTTCTTGTATGGGTACTCAAAGGGTCCTGAATAGTGCAATACATGGTGGAAAACAACTCTTTTCTCTCCTCAAGGAGGCAGAAGGCTTGGAGGTAGATGGCGTCAGGGGATGGAGGGGCTGGGAGCTTGTGCAGGGAGAAGGAGTAATGGCCACAGCATCAGAGGCCGAAAGGCAAGGCTGAAGGCTACGCTGCAGAGAAGCTCTTGGCCAATCGTGTGCATCAGTGTCTAAAGCACATGTGTCATAAATGCCTTTCTTTTCGTGGTTTGGAAGAGATGTGGGTTATGTGTGCTGGCATACCTACTTCTCCCGAATTTCTCAGTAAGAGTTTAATTAAAATACCCCAGGCTTGACTTAGCTGAAGGAAGGATGTGTGGTTTTTCTAAGGTTTTGTGAAACCTTACGTAGGCTTCAAGGCATCCAATGTAACCTTGGTGGCTGTTGTGGGGTTAATCTAAAATCGAGAGACGTAGAACAGGCACAGACAAGTCAAGGCAAGGAAGTAAGAGAAAAAGGCCCTTGGGGTCATCCAGAAATCACACTCTGTCCTGGACCTTCGCTTTGTTGACAACAGAACAGGAGCCCTATAAATATGTGCTGATTAAATTTATTGTGTATCAAAAAGTTTCCATCTAAAAATAGTGATCTCCTCCTTAGCATCACACTGAGACTAAGTTTTCAGTCAGAGAGAGATAAAAACCCAGGGATGAAGAAGTCTACCCCCTCAACTCCTGTGCCATGTGGGTTCCTGGAACTGAAAGGCTTTCATAGAGGGGACCCAGTAAAGGGAGAACGTTAGGTAGTGGGGGAACACAGTATTTTTCCCCAATACCAATTCTGTATATCCCGGAGTTCAAAGTCAAGTTGCCCTGGACAGTACCTGTGGAAACCATTCCGAGTCTCCCAGGGCTTTCAGGAAGGTCACTTCTGAGTCAGTAGGAATGGTGCTTGGGACGCAGGCCCTCATCAGCTTTTTAAAACTGGCTTTCACTTGTCGCATGTCATGAAATTCAACAGGAACAAACTCACAATTTAAAGCAAATTCTAATTTGAAGTTCTGTGGATAAAGACGCAGAGAGTCAGGCAGGCGAAGTGCTGTAGGTAAAAGAGCAATGACTTCCATAGGGCAATGCTTAAATGATACGCAGTTAGTTGAGCCAAATGGCTGCAGAGGCTGCAACGGGTCAAGCAGTTCAATCCCGTATGGCTCATGTGTCCATATCGCTGGAAAAGGCCACTCAGTGAGGAACAGTGGTATGGCTTGGCTTGCTGTTATTCTGAGAACTTGGAGAGACTACTGTAGGCTGGAACTTGATGGGGGCTTATAACACCAAATAAAAGCCAATTATAAAGTCATGAACCTGAAGTCTAAAGAGGAACCAGTGATACAAGGATAGTGTGATTAATACAAAACTGTAAACTCAGTCTTCCCAAGATGCACACTATAATTAAAAAGTAATATATTGAGATTCCAGAACTCTACATATTAAAGTTTGTAGACATATACATATCTGTTTCTTATTAAGCAAGTAAAACACCATCATTGGAAAAATAAAAAAAAGTAGAGATAAACATTGAGAAGGAAATAAAAATCACTATCTCACCGCCCTAAGACTACTAACGTGTAGTTAACTCTTTTGAAGTTGAAATAAAAAATTAGATACATGAAAGGCTTTGTTGATTTCTGGCTTTGGGACCTCATTTTGTCACTCTGTATGACATGTGTCAACTTTATTTTAATACTTTTTATCATTTATATCTTTAATCCATATGGAATTTATTCTATGTGAGGTGGCATTTATAACTAAATAATGCTGAATTGATGGCCCAATAGTATATTTTAGTTTGGTAACCTAGCTACCTAATTCTGATGATTTAAAAATTCTCTAACTTCTCTTGCTAAAGATTTGTAAATTTTCTCATATTTTTTCCACTTTCCTGACATTCTGCCCAAATTACTCTACTGGATCATCAGCTTTTCTAAGAGTAAGACTGTTTTCTGGAGTTTGGTTGTATAACAATGTGAATGTATTTAACACTATCAACTATATGATGATAAATTTTATGTTATCTGTATTTTACCACAGTTAAAAAACTGTTGCCAAGGACTTATTGTAGGGTCTATTTCACGTTTTATATTGGTTATTTTAGAATACCTTTAAAAAGGCCTATTAATGTTTTAAAATAAAAAGCAAAAACTCCCAATTAAAAAAAAAAGGCATTTCTAATATATATCAAGAAAAAGAAATGTCTTTGTCTTAGTAATTCCACTTTCAGGAATAATCTAAAATGTATGGAAAAAACCCTAGTGAGTTGTATTTCAATTAAAGATAACCATAAACTATATGTTTGAAAATGTGGCTGTAATTTTACATATAGAAAATAAAGAAAGTGAAACATCCAACAATAAGAAATGTTATGTAGTGACTAAAATAATTACAATGACTATTATACAACAAGGAAAAACATTATGGTTTCAGATAAAGAACTTAACTGTATACATGAGTTCTTTTCTATTCGTTTTTTAACTTATAATAGGACAAAGGTAGTTTACTTTTCAGGAAAATTAGGATCCTTTCCATTCCCAACTATGAAAGAGCTAGGTATGCCTAACTTATAAACCAGGAGCTATCAACCCTAGTGTTGAGAGACACTGTTAGGTCATAAAGAATGTGTGACTAAGTATAAGGTATTAAAGTATGTGAATTTAAAAAGGTAAATAAGACCAATTCAAGACTACCGAGAGTAAGTAACTCTTGCTTGCTTTCCTCTATGCTTCCTTGGCTGGGAGAAAAGGTGTGGAGCTGCAACCAGAGAGCACCATGGGGCTGGACTGCGGCACCCGCCGGCAGCTACGGGCCCCCTGCTCCACACACACAATGAAATGAACGAAGAGCAGGGGGTGGGCAGGGCAGGGGAGAGTAATGCAGGAAAAAGGGGGACAACTGTAATTGAACAATAAAAATTTTTTAAAAAAGGAATTAATAAAAAGCAAGACCGGAATGAAATATACAAAAATCCTAATAACTTCTGTGCTGGATGGTGAGATTATGTTTTTAAAATATAATTCTTTATTGATAAAAGAAAGAACAGAAAGAAAAAAACAAAAAACAGAAAGAAAAAAGGAGGGAAGGAGGAGGGAAGGAGAAAGGGTCCCAAGTGGCCGTTTTTGTTTTTATTCATATGTGCACGGTCACACAGCTAAACTGAGGACTGACGTGTGAAGGGAATGGTAGAGGTGAGCACTCAAGTGACAAACCTTGGGGAGTGACTGAGATCATGAATAAATGGTATGCTGAGGTGTGGGAAGTCTGTACTCTGAGAAAAACGCTGGTGCCAAGGAGGCCGTGCTGGCAACTCTGGACTGCTGTTGAAAGGTGTTCCAACTATTTTCTGGATATAAAATCGTCTGCTGTATCAGAAGGCACGTGTGCATATTTAAAAACTGAGCATTACCCAGCAGTTTCATGCCTTCTGCCCTGAAGGTTGGTGACTAAGTGATTGCAGTAGTCCAGGCAGTGGGAGAGGAGCTAGCAAAGCCAGTTTGCCACAGAAGAGATGACTCAGTCGCTGGCATCTTGGGGACCAAGCATGTGGGATCCTGCTTGGAGCCTCTGCCCCACAGTTCAACTAAAGGTCTGTCTACACTGTCCAGTGCTGACTGGAGCACTGGATACACCTCGAGGGGATTTCTGAATTAACAAATACTTGTATTTCCCACATACCTGTCAGTAGTAATGAAATTTATTTTGTGATGTGTGAATTGAAAAAACATGAAACCTGAGGAATTATTGCTGCTTTTGGAGACAGAGACTATCTTTATAATTAATGGGGCCTGAGCATAGTGAAGTTCTTTAGCATACTAATTAAAAATAGAGTTGATTAGCATCTAATAGTTTGAATTTTCTAGCATGTCTTAGGACATGTGTCCCTGTATATATACTGCATAGTGCAGTTTTAAAAAAACGCCACTTAGAAAACATAGCTTTGGTCTTCCCATGCTCCACGTGCAGCACGTCATGCTCTCTTCCCCTCTCCTGCCTTCCCGCAGCTTTCTCGGGCAGCAGGTTTACAATGACAAAGCCTGTTCTGCCATGGGCACAGATTTCTATGGAAGTTGAACTAAGACGGTGGAAAAACACAGCCTGGATAAGCCTTGTTACTTCTTTTTTTAATGTATACTTCCTTATAGTCCTGATAATTATGCTGATCTATTTATGATTATGAAAAAGTACTCCCGTACATAGCTAATAAACATGCGTATGTGTATATACATATCTATCTAGGTATATGTAGACATGCACATATAATGAGCTAGAAAATCGAGACCGATTATTAACTGCAGGTTAAGAATTCATGCTGCAAAAATAAAAAAAATTCTAGGAAAGCTGATTTACGAGATAAGTTTTATAAACTGCCTTTGAGTATCCATAAAGTTTCTAAGTGAGAAAAAGAAATCTTACCCTTAGTTGTGACTTTTCGCCAAATATATAAAGGGCCGCTTGGCGTTTCAAGAGCTGGTTTTGCAGGTAGGCGCTGTTGCTAAAGGAGGCCGAGTGGTCCTTGCCTGCCAGCCGGGCGCCAACATCAACGAGGGATGTTGGAGAGCTGATGAGGCGAGTGCTAGAGCGAAGACTTGCCCATACACCTTTATAAAAGCCAAAATAATTGAGGTAATCGGATGTAGGAATACCACTGAACTGGGAAAAAGATGCACATTCTGTAGGTACAGTTTTAGAGGTAACAGTAAGTTAACTAATCTAGGTAATCATGGATCATACTGGTCATTTGTCATTTACCTTTGCAATATATAAGCATTATTCAATACAGCATTTCAAAACCATACAAGATTAGGTGTGGAAGGACTTAAGAAGTCACCAGAGTCTCCATTCTATTGTACTTTGATGTAAAGTCAGTATTTAGAAGTAAATGTTGGGATCGTGAATAGAAAGAGTGCACTGACGCTGGGAAACGAGGAGGCGGCAGGGGCCGTAGTGACGCCCGGGGAGCAGCGTGTGGCCTGGCTCCGTTTCTCAGGGCTTCACGGAAGAAGTAAGAACAGTCTTCTGCGTTAGTCAGTCAGTTCCAACAGGAAATCCAGATTAAGAACGACGTCAGAACTTTAGTAAACCAGCTAAAATCTCAGGCTGGGTTTAGAACGAATATTTGTGTATCATGCCAAAATGACATAATTAAAAATTAGTAAAGATTATACTAAACTTTTTCCCCAGTATCCACGAAAAATAGTGAGACATTATATATTTAGTAATATACATTTACTGGATCTCTGGAGGCTTTATTTAAAGTTTATAGTCAGAAGCAGATGTCTCTTAAGGGAAAGGTCAAGCTAAGCTGGTAGAAGAATCTCATATTATAAGTGGACCTTAACTGTATTAATTAGAAAAATCAAGGATTTCTATATGCAAGTGAGACTATTAATTATTAAATATCCAAACACAAAAGCATGTACCAAGTCTAAAATTTACCTGGCATGATAGCACCTTCAACAAAGCCCCTTACAAATGTCCACGGGCCGTGGTGCTCAGCTTGGAGATGAGACGCTGCCACTGCTTCCCTGAGTGGGGCTTCCTCTCTAGATTTGGAAAGCCTCCTTGGGAAGCTTTACTCTTTGCCAAAGGTTAAATCAAGCCATGTTTCTAGTGGCTGGAAGTCACCATGATTATGTCACACTTGCTTCTCTCTTTATGAGGCAATTATAGGGTCAGGAGACCAACTCTTAAGAAAGGATTTATAGGTGATTTCTGCTTAACATGGGTGAATCTTTCTATATAACCTATAAGCTTGTCTTAGATATTAATGTAAGTTTTTGTAAATGAAATCAGAGAGGAAATTCAGAATGTGGGTGAGAATAAAAATTTGACAGACAAATGTGATAAACGTCACTTGTAACACATATGCTTTCACATGAAGATGGTTAAAAAGAATGTCATATCAGGAGAGAGAATACAGTACCTTGATTATGGACTCTTCCCTTAGTTGAAGATTTGGGATTTGACTGAGTAAAACATTTATCTCTGTACCCATGCACTGGTAGGTAAGATTAAAGACAGAAGGAGGAATGAAATGTATGTAGCAGCAAATATCAGAGCAAATTGAGTAAGAGAAGAAGTGTTAGGTTATTTAATTTTTAAAATTAAGTTAACATAGGAGAAAAATGTAAATATAATAAAAGTATAAGATTTGATTAACAAATAAAAAGCTGCACAGTCACACAAAAAAGATGAACTGAGCACCTGTTAAATGAAATTTCAGCACCTGTTTATAAATATAAGCGCAATGAAATGAACAGCACAGCAGAAGAGTGCCACTAAAAAATTATACCAAATGGAATAAGCTTTTGAACATTGTCACTGGGTGACAATAACAAAATTAAGGAATTTAGGGAAGGGTGGTAAATGCTGGAATCCATCGGCCCTAGTATTTAAGAAGGCTGACTGATCGTTTAATGCTCCTTGTTGTACAACACACTTGTTCTTTGAGCAAGGTCATCACATCGGGAATAAAGCTCTAGAAACCATTTGGAATAACTAAGAGAATGTTTTTGCAACAGAGCATTAAGCATTACCACACGATCTTCTTTTTTCTTTTCATTTAGAAATTACTTTTATTTTCCATGAACAAATAGTTATAAGCAGCAAAAATTCATGATCCTGTGACAATACCCAATGCCACTAAAAATACAGCTTGTGATGATTGAGGTAATGACTTGTCCTGAAATCCCTACTTGCACCAAAATGAGGCAGTAGTAGAGATAATACTTTTGTAATTTGAGTAATATTGTTTTTTTTCCCGACAAAAAGAAAGTGTTTTGTGACTATGGCAAATTTTTACCTGGTAATAACAAAAAATGGTGAGCAGTAAGTTACAGTTATATCCTGAGCAAAGGAATTGCTCAAGTAGTGAAAACGACTGCATTTACTCAGGATTGAAAACTTCAACAGCAGTACTATTAAGCTATACGTTGCAACACTGCATAAAACTTGACATAATTTGATGAAAGGAAAATCATTAGAAGTGATTATGCATTTCTGCCTCACTGCTTTAGAAGCGAAGTGAATGGCAAGGATGGCTTTGGTGGCCGAAGGAAGTCAGAAAGCTAAGGTTTGCAGAGGTGCTGGCTGACTGCACACGGCGAATGCGGCTGCAGGGCAGAACAAAGACCTGAGAGGGCAAGGCAAAGACACTAGGTCTCCTGTGTGCCGGCTACCGCTCTCCTTGCTGCCAAGGTTTTGAGCTTTCCTACTGAATGTGTGACGCTAAATGCTTGCAATGCAGTATGAGAGGTTGGCTCCTGACTCTGAAATACCGTTCCCTAAACTTACCACAGTTTCGTACGTCAGTGCCTCTACCTAGGATGATTTTTCCCCTTTCTTTACCTGACAAACTCTTTATCCCTTAAGATCCAGAAACAATGTGAACTCTTGTGAAAACCATTCCAGCCGGTCCCTGGAGTTGCGGAGAGCTCTGTTTGAATTCCGGCCACACTGCATTGTGACCGTTAGCACATTTGATCCTAACAGATTGTGTGCTCCAAAGGGCATAGACCTAATCATATTTACTCTCATATCCATGCTGAGAGTGTGTGTGTGTTTATAAAATATATATAACATTTGATTATTTTCTTTTTGAAAATTGGTACACTGTGACGTGTTGTGGTCTTTTTACTATATCTTAAACTCAATTATTTGCCCTGAAAGAATGAAAAGAGGGGGTGTGAAATTAAAAAAAAAAATTAGGCACTTCCCCCAAACAGAGGCTCATTAATGAAACACTGCCAAGCGTTTAATGAGAAAACGGCCTGGACTGAGGCGGGGCCAGCAGAGGGCTTTGGGAACTATAGTCCCATCTGGCAGCGGTGCTAACCTAATGATACCACTCTACTGTCCATGAGGTCTACTTAGCTTTCTGAGTGATTTCTAGGTGGGAAATACTTGTCTTGAGCATGTAACACCAGCCTGGGGCTGTATTTTTCCAAACTGCAGCATCCCTCAGTGGTTTGTGAAATGCCTTTAGTAAGTCTAATCAGTATTTTAAAAAAAGTGAAACAGATTAAAATTAAAAATACTATGTGCACTGCATGTGGTATATAGATAAACATTGTTTCATGAAACTTTTGTTTTGATATATATACATTTTGCATTGTGACTCAGTCCTGAATTGTGATATAAATGAATATGTATGTATAAATGTAGATATAAAATGTATTTCTTACTGTGAGTCAGGATCAGTTTGAAAGCTACTGGCACAGAGTGGAAGAACATATGCCCTCTATCTTCCAATGTGGTTTAAGGCAATTTAAGTGCAAACGTAGGCTGTCCTGGCGTTTCAGTGGAGGATTAGGAAACAATAATGATACTAACCACAACAATGGTAATGGAATTAACATTTGTTGAGCTCCTATTATGAGTTAATTACTAGGTTAAGTGCTTTAGATATAGTTTCATTTATTCCTTGTAAACACTCTAAAGCTATACATTATTTATCATCTGTGTTTTACAGATGAGGACACTGAGAATTAAGAGGTTTCCTAAATTGCTCAGTATCATGCACAGAAGGGTAGGGCTACGGTTTGACTGCTAATATAATGGAACTAAACGCCTAGTGTCCTGTTACCTAAGCAACCATGTCACTGGGGATCTCTCCAGCAGGGTCTGGCTAAGGGGACTGCTTCAGAGAAAAAGTGGTGTAGTTCATTTATCACACCCATGGGAAGGGGCTGTTGCTCAGAGCATAGAAGCTTGGGCTAGATGTGGGGATGGGGTCCTGTATTTATCAGTGTATGAGAGACAAGCTACAGTCAGTGAATGCTGCACTGAAAGGGACGAAACTAAGCCTAGTCCCAATTATGCTGTTTTTGCTAAGTGATTTTGACATTGAGTATCTCAGAGCCTCTTAAATGATCTATTCTGGAGGTTATTTAAAGGATAAAATAACACTTGTAGAGAAACTTACAGGGTCATGGAAATGTAAAGAATAAACAATTACAAAAGCTGCCTCCAAGCCCTGGGCGGGTGGCTCAGCTGGCTGGAGCATTTTTCCTGTACACCAAAGGGCTGTGTCTCTCTCTCTCCACTCCCTCCCTCCCTTTCTCTCTCTAAAATCAATAAAGCATATCCTTAGGTGAGGGTTAAAAAAATAAAAAGCTGCCTCCATGGGGCTACTTCTCAAATATACTTAGCTATTGTGTTTTTTAATTTAAGAGGCAGTACCAATTTTCTCATGGTATTTTTCTACTCAACAAAATAATTTATCCAAGTTGTGAGTATATGAGAGCCCCCCTACTTGAGGCGCAAAAGCTATTTTAATTTTAAATGAAAAGCAATGTTGATCTATTCACATCTTCATTTTTCCTTAACTGTTCTTGTGTAAAGAAGGTTGTTTCCCCGGTCTCAGGAGCTCCTCCGCGCACACACACACACAGAATGCAAAGTGATCGCCTGATAGAAAAAAGGGTGAAGGAGAAGGTGGAGGTCAATCTAAACTGTGGATCATCAGAGTGAGAAAGGCACACAGTGGAAATAACGTAAGAAGGAAACCAGGAACTAAGACTCTATGATAATAAAAGGAAAGGGAAAAAAAACCAAAACAAAACACCCCATCCTGAAAATACACAGAAGAGAATAAAGGAGAAGGTTAAGAGGATGATTTAGAGATAGGAGGCTCTTGCCACACAGGGTAAATGAGAACCTTCCGGAGAAAGGGTACTTAGCTCTCTGGAAGAATGAAGACTGTACCTGAGGGCAGGTACAAGGAAATGAACTGTGTGCAGGGCAGCACGTGCCTACATCTGCTCTTGCCCTGAGTGTGTGTCTGCCTGTCATGTTCACGTTAACAGGAGTCTCCTGAGGCTTCCCGAACTTGCGTGCTCCAGTCCCTTCTTGCTGCTCTGTGTGAGGAGGAAGGGCACTATCAGAAGAGACAAGGGAAGCAGATCTAGGGGTCAGAGAAGTTGAAGGTGTCAGGAAACAGGAGAATCTCTTCTTCCAATGAACACTGGGACCTTAGAAGATCTAGGAGGCTTTGGGAGTAAAGAATAAAGAGATGGAATAAAAGCATAAGATTTGTGTCTCTGAGTCCTAGTGTAAGATGCCAGAAGGATGGGCACCTAGTTAGGAGCACTGTCTCCTACACTAGGACACTGTCACGCCATGTTCACCGAAATTTTCAGGTGAAAATATTTGGGAAGGCTGTCAGAAATAATAATTATGGCCTCATTATGCATAGAAACAAATTACACACAAGATTTTAACCCTAAGAGGTAAATATAGCCTTCCAGGTACCTTTGAGAAGAACAAAGAAGAAACTCATAATTAGAATGTAAGCACTAGTGGGGAACCGTTGTATAAAAAAGCCACGAGTCTGAGGCCAACATTAAGATTTTATTTATTTTATTTTTAGACAGAGGGGAAGGGAGGGAGAGAAACATTAATGTGTGGTTGCCTCTCGTGTGCCCCCTACTGGGGACCTAGCCTGCAACCCAGGCATCTGCCCTGACTGGGGAATCAAACTAGCAACCCTTTGGTTCGCAGGCCAACGTGCAATCCACTGAGCTACACCATCCAGGGCTGTTCAACAATTTTTTAAACAAAAAATCACATGAGAACAGTGATCAAATCTATGGATGCCAAGAGGCTTGGAAAAACAGCTAACATAGTAGTGGACAGAATCAAGATCCAAATGTCTAAAACAATAGTTCATCACTGAAAAAGATAAAATTTTGTAGGTATAGTATACAGTATATGTAGGTCCAAAAACTAACCCTCAAAACTATTATATTGTTACAAACAATAGCTTATGTGAAGCAGACAAACAGATTTCAAATGATACTAATCTCAATATGGGTCAGCTTAGTGATGGGGCTGTCCCTGACGTAATCTTAGGCTCCATGAGTTCAATTCTGTGGAGAGTCCACAGAACAAAAAGGATGGTGAATGGACTGTAACCGTCCGAACCGGGGATATTTGGAGTTAACTACAGTTGTCAGAGAAAAAAGACGAGAACAGTTTTTAAATCTGAAATGCTACAGTGTGGGAGATGAGGTTTAGAATTCTAACTTTAGAAGGCAGAAAGAGGGTCAACATGTAAAAGTTACATGTACGTAAAATATGTAAAAGTAGATTTTTTAGATCAATATAAGAAGGAATTTCTAACAGAGTTGCTTACAAATGCAAGGGACTACTTCTGGGGGGAAGAAACGAGTTTCCCTTTACTGATGATGTTCAAGCAGAACCAAGATCACATACTTTGTATGTTTGCAAGGGGACGTTGCACTACAAGGGCGTGAGAGGAGATTCTCAGAGTCTATAATTCCACTGTGAAGCAGTAGGACATTACAGCTGAGATACCTGGTCTGGAATTCCCTCTGGGGAATAAAAGAATCTAAAGAAAACCTCCGGAGACCAAATTAGATCACCCTTTGGAGCTAAACAAACCAATACTCAGTTTTTCTCTATTTCTCATGCCAGCAGCTAAAGCCCAGAGGAAAGAAAGGTAACCTAAATATTATTCTCTCTTATTCCTCAAACTAATACTTCAGAGAACAGGAGTAAAATGAACAGGCATTGGAGGCACAGCCCTCAGGCCTTGGATCACTTCTCCCCAGCTCTTTATGCTTCTGTGATCAGTCTTTCTACCTGGCAGACCTGAAGCATCATGGCGTCTGCACAGGACTGACTCACCATTTACAATGCTCCCCTTGACTCCCAGTGCTTCCAAACTCATCAATGTGTAATATTTCAGCAATTATTATACCTCTCATATCAAGAGGTGAATCTCATTTGTCACCATACTAGAAATAAATCTGATAATTCATTTAGAAAAGGGTAATTAAAAACAATTTGAACCATAATTAGTTGATTTAAAGTATCACTATCTGGAAAAAAATTTTCTGTTTTTACGATTGTATCAGTGCTCAGTTATAAAATCACTTACTAACCTCCTCGAGCAAAGCTATTGGATGGGTTTACATCCAAATGTCCTGGCACTACCTGCTTAAGCACAGTGGACATTCTTGAAGTTCTCCTTTCAGTCCCTAAAGTCAGCCAAAAAGAAGAACAAAAACCATGTCGTTGGGGTTAACATTACTCAAATGACAAAAAGTTATCTTCATGAGCAGCATGTCTAATTGCTGCCAAACATTGTACTTTTTAAGTACCCAAAGCTTTAATAGAGATAACAAGGCACTGTTACTATTTCCTCAGAGATACACGCATTTGCAAGATTATAGGGAGTTAGGTTTGGCAAGTGCAATCAGAGAATTCAATGACAAATGAAGCAAGGCATGCATGGTGTTACTTTACAAGAAAAGCCACTTTCTGCTTATGTTGAGCTAATTCAAATAGCTGATTAAGCCAAGGAGACCAACTTTTCAAGTCACATGCTCCTGTGTCTAACACATTAGGGTTACCTCTACATGAACCCTTTGGGGTTCCATCACATGATAACTGAAACAAAATATTAGTACAAGTCTTAATGGTTTCATCCAAATCTAGGGAAAATAAACTCTATTGCAAATCATAAAAGACTGTAGAAATTTCAGGAATTTTAAACATGATGATTTTAATAAATATACACTTAATAAACAGACGTTCACGTTATACGCTTAACTTTGTAATATTTTAAAGGCTATGTAAAATAGATTCTAGGGAAAAAAAAAACCCAGATAACTTTATTTATGTTCCCCACCTCCTCTTCCACTACTCTTTTAACAAGGAAATAGGTGAATCTCTAAATTTGGTTACTATTTACCAGAACTTAACAGTGGTGCCTTGATTTCTAACTAAAAGGAGCCAAAGTTATAGCTCCACAAGGTAAAACTTTAAGGGGTCATGTTGAACAAACAGTGCAAATAACCAAAGAGATTAACCCTAGGAATGAATCCGGCTTTTCGTAGCTGGCAAGGATGAAAGCATCAAATGTTACCTGGAGGCAGAGCAAGTGCTGGCCTGACAGTGAGGCTGTTACTGCCACGGAGTTTCTGATGGACAGAAACTGCACTCAGTATGGCTTGCAAGTACTTTTCTTGTTCTATGCTGCTGGAAGATTCTAAAGAGGAGGTAGGAGCTATGGAAGAAAAAGACACCGAATAAAATGATCTGTCTCTATGTTAATAAAGCAGTCTTTTATACGTATGGTTTTTTCCTTTTTCTTTCTACATACAATCTTCAAGTCACCACACCCAAATACGAAACCAGCCCCACTTAAAGCTCCAAACTATCAAATGGCTAATCCTCCCATGATATTGGTTTCACCACACCTACTTCTTGATTGCCTCATCACCCTCCCAGAAAGAGCTGGGTATGGAAAACGGCACAGGGCTGTCCTCCCAAGGGCAGGTATTGTCTCTCTACCTAAGGTGAGGTAAGGCACTACCTAAGCTGCTCAAAATGAAGCTTCACGAAAGATGACATCTTGACGATCTCCTTCTGCCATCCTGTCGATGTGCCTGTCTAGGAGTAGAGGATGGAGCGTTCTCTTGGCATCCCAGAATGGGCAGAGGTCAGAATTTCCCGATACCAGTAGCTTTATTCCAATTCTGCCACTTGGGCTTAACAGGGGACATGAAATAGCAGGGGGTGTTTGTGGGAGGAGTGGAGGAAGATGGGGAGAAGAGAGGAGCAGCTACTGCTAGATTCCTGGTCCTTCTAAAAGGCCGGCAAAAAGCATGCCCAGATGGAAACATCTGCGCGAGCAATTCTGGGTCAGGGGGAGCTTGAGCCTGGTTGGCATGGGATGAAGGACAAATCACTGAAATTGGCCCGGACACTTTATAAAGAGGCGTCAGGAGGCTCTTATCAGAAGGGCAATAGATATTAACAAATTCTCTTACAACCCGAATAGGAAATAATCAGAATTTCATACTTTATCAGTTTTAAGATACCATTATTATGTTTTATTAAGAAATGCACATTATTTTATGTACTAAGAATAAAAACTGCCACTTAAACTAGGACAAACTCTTTTGGATCTCTTCAATTGTGAGATGTATCCCGATTTCAAATATATTACAATGTGAGCAAAAGTAAAAGCTCAAAAATATAAAATATAGTAAACTTCTATTAGATTAAAATAATCAGAAACTGGTGGAAAAAAAAAGTTTCAATTTTTTTCCAATGAAAAGCTCAGTAATATGCTCATCAATGCTCCTGAAATGATTCACCCATTATATTCGGCTTACATATACTGTGTTCTGTTATACCCACTAAGTTGCTTGGGAGGATTCCTCAGGGGAGAAGCAGTTAAAAGCCAGGCAGAATAAATAAAATAGTAATAATATAGTGTTGTGTGTGTGCTTCCCTTAGTCAACTGAATGACCAAAGACACACTGGCCAGCTTTTTACTTTCTGGAGGGAAACAGATGAGGATAAAGAAGAGATGTCAAAAAGCACATGGTTTTGCTGGCAGAACCATAGAACCTGCCTGACCTCATTTTGAAAAAGAAAAAAAATGCAGCCACCCCTAAATTGCATCTGATATCTTAGTGGCCCACTGTTTAATTTTATTGAGCATCTATTATAAGCTGGAAATTATGAGAAAGGTCAGTAAAATATTGCTCCTGATTGACTTCAAGGCCTCAGGTTTGGTGCTCGTAAATGTCCTCAGAAAGAGAGACAGCAGCACTTATTATTCTGTTTTCTTAAGTTGGTCGATCTCTAGCTTCCTAAAAACCTCTGCGCTTGACAGATCCTAAAGCAGCGTTTTGGTCACTGGTTTGCTGACTTGTTTTTGTGTGTGCATGTGATAGGGTATCTCATACCACATGGGACAGAATCCGTACTTGCCTCTGAAGCTGTTAAATATATTTGAAAGCTTCCCAGAAGAAAAGAAAAAGAATAGTATAATTTACTTCCCATATGTGGATATTCTGGTCTGCTGAAATGAAAATAGCCTAGAACTAAGGACTTTATTGTGTTAATTTCTACTGAGATCCAAATATAGACTGACATGCTAAGATGTCAAATTCAGGGTGGAGCCCCACAGTTTCAAGTGTAGTTCTTGTTCAAGTTATACATGTTGTACATATAGCACAGTGGGAAAGTGTATGTATGAGAGGCTTGATGACGGAGAACAACCGGCATTCCCAGATTTTAGTTCTTGTATTTTTAGGAATACTCTGAGAAAGGACTATAGTTGTGCTGTAGAGAGATGCTTACCTGCCTGGGGAGAGTTCTGAGATTTGAAAAGACCCACTACTCCCTTCCCATGGAATCCTCCAGATCGGAGGAGCAGGGTACTGCTTCTTGAGTTCTTCCAACATACAACGGGCAGGCGATTGTGTCGGTAGCAGCGGGCTACTCTTGGTAAACTACTGTCCTGTACAGCTTGAGGTACAACTAAAAGGCCAGGATAGCTTCAGGGACATGGAGCGAGAAAGGGAATGATTTGGGTGGGTGAGGGAGAAGGGTAGGGAGAGAAGAAGGGAAAGGAAATGGAAAGAGTGGGAGAGAGAGAGAGAATATAAAAATATGAATATCATCATACAATAGTCATTTTCTTTTCTTTTTTTAAAAGATCAAATCTCTAAGCTGGTTTATTTCTTGTTAATTTTTTTATTGTTTATTTCCCACAGTCATTTTCTAAGACTTAGACACACTGGTTGAAAGGTAAGATGTATATTTTAAACATGGAACTCAGTCTCAAATCAGTTCTTCAAGGTTGAGAAGAAAAGGCCTAAACGGTGAAAACATTTAACTCATCCACTAATTCGTAGGTTTTTTTTTTTAATAATCCCCTTTCATCGATATTGCAGACTTTTGCTGAATAACCTCAGCTTAGAAAATAAAAATGCTATGTAGATTTAAAAAGCTTCTGTTAAACTGATGACCTCCCTTATGTTACATACTACTTTTCGTCAACTTGAAATAAAGATAGTGAGATTAATGTATTAATGCCAACTTTATGAGAATGACAGGTCAAACTGTCACCTCATTAGACTGCTGAAATGATGAGAGACTCGAGTCCACTAATATTAGACCGCCTGACATGGCGAAAGGATTAAAAATAAAACCAAATGATTTCTGGTCTAAGAACAATACGCTTGAATGTCAAACAAGTTTAAATATTTTATTAACACTACATGTTGATAATATTTTAAAAAGATTAGGTCATAAAACTATAAAATAAGATGTTGGAAAATAAACAGACAAGGGTACCTTGTTTTTAAAGATTAGTAAGTATCAGATGATAGTCAGGTTTCAGAGTCATTTCCTGCCTTTAGTATGTTTAGAAATATTACACTAAAGAGATTTCTTATTAATAATTTCCCACCTTATCTAAGTCCATATATTTTGTGCTTTTTTAAAATTGTGGTAAAATATACCTAATATAACATTTAACATGTTAACCATTTTAAGTGTACAAACCAGTGACATTAAGTACATTCACAATGTTGTGTAACCACAACTATCTATTTCCAAAACTTCTAACCCCTTGTCTTGATATAAATCAGTGCTGAGAGGAGGGAGAGGAAATCGGGTTTACAGTCATGGCAATCATAAACTTCAATAACTTCAGAGAAGGATTATCTTTCCATACGTAACTAGCGAGCCTTGGAAGCATTCTGTAAGCCTTAGCATGTGGTGCTCCAGGAAGGTAGAGGCTGTGGTTTCAAATACCACAAGCTGATGAAGAGACCTCGCTGCAGACATAATCATTTCTGAAGACTGGAAAAGCAGTTCCATTATCAGGGCCCTCCATTTCTAGCTACACTTTAATATCTGCTTTTCCTCTCAGCTGTTTCTAGATACACTGATTTTGCATATTAGATACGGGAGTGTTGCTTAATGGCCTCAGGGACTGTTGCAGTATCTGGAAAAGGGCCAGCACACCCTTTCACTCCTCGCCCTGAGTATTTAATGTTTTTATTGCTACTCTAAATAATATCAGTAGTGCCAAAATAACATTACTTAAAATTTCATTTTTTAATTATTTGCGTTTGGTATATATATGACTAATTTCGGTATAATGGCCTTATACTTAGTGACCTTACTAAATTCACTTTTTAACTAAAAAGTTTACCTGCATATTCCTTTAGATTTTCTATTTATACAATCAGGTCACCTGTGAATAATGATAGTTTTATTTCTTTTTCTTGCAATCTTTATACCTTGCATTATTTATTTTGTCTTTTTGCATGTCCTAGGACCTCTAGTACAACACCAAGTAGAAAGTAATGGTGGGCATCCTTGTCTTGTGTTCCTCCCAGAGTAAAAGTTTTCAATATATTACCATTAAATAATTTTTGCTGTAAACATTTTTAGACACTAGATTAAAAAGCTCCTCTTCTATTTTAATTTACTGAAAGTTCGTTTTGTAAAAATCATAAAATCCTTTCCTGTATATAATGAATTTATATTTTTCTTCTTAATTCTTTTAATGTGGCAACTTATGCTGATTGATTTTCAGTTGTCAAGCCAGTTCTGTATTCCTGTAATAAGCTCTACTTGGTCATAAAGAACAGTCCTCTGTGAAATCAACCTTGGTCTTTGTTGCTAGTAAAATTTTACTTTAAAATCTACCTTGATACTTATTTAGTTAACAGCTTTTTTTAAAAGGTAGTTTTGCACGGTGTATTTGTCCTATCTTTTTACTCTCAACCTTTTATATTCTTGTATATTAGCTATATCCCTTAAAAAGCAGCATTAAGCTCTTAAAAATTCTGATAATCTTTTTCTTGTAATTGGAACATTTAGTCCATTTGTAAGTAATTTAGTTACTAATATATTTGATTTTAAATTTACTATCTTACTATTTGCTTTCTATTTTGTTCTATCTGCTCTATGTTCTCTTTTTTCTCCTTTCTTGCCCTCTTTTGGATTATTTTTTATTATTCCATTTCCTTCCTTCTAATAGTCTGAAGGATATATATTTTTTTATATCACCATAAATGCTTTATAACAAGTGTTCTATTACACATTTATTTTGTTTCTGACAGGCTGAAATGATAAATGAGGCCTATTTTCTTGCTAGCAGGCACGATTTTGACAGCAAACTTCCCAAACAGCAGGACATCACACTCCGACACTATCGCTTACACGAATCTACAAAGAGAATTTAGTCAGAAGGGCAAAGTACCCAGGAAAATTACTGCATGCTCAACAGGATCACAACCTTCCAGTACTGCATGCACATTTTTTATTTGGCCTCAATCTCAAACTATATTCCCAACTTGTTTTTCAAGTTTCACTTTGGTAGTTATTTGTAAACTTAAATTGGCATTTAAAATGATATATTTATAGTTCTTCAAGAACAGTGGGGTTTGAAAACTAATAGTAACAGTGAGACAACTTTCTAATATATGTACAGGGCTTACAATTTACACAGTGCTTCACAGAATTACTGTATTTATTCAAACCAGAATTTATAAATGCAAAGAAAAGGACTTCCTGGAGATGGGAATGATTTAACTGTGGAGGGTAAAAATATAGTTTTAAAACAACATAAAGCAAGGCACACGGCTTAACAGATAGACAAAACAGCAAGAGGTAAGAATAGAAAAAAGAAAATGTGTTCATTAACATTCCTTAAGTAATATCCCTTGAAAATATTCTAATTAGACAGCATAAGAAAACCCTGCCTACACTTGGGTCCGCAAATTACAGCCAACGAGCCAAACCCGCTCTGCCCTTTCACTCACTGACTGTCTATGGCTGCTTTTGTGGCAGAGTTGAGTAGTTGCAACAAGAGACCATACGGCCTGCAAAACTGAAAATCTGTACTATCTGGTCTTTAAAAGAAAAAAATTTGTAGTCTCTCAGCCAATAGCAGGCTTTCATCTTTCCTTTGTGCCTGGGCAAGTCCTATTGTTACTTCAGGTACCTTCAGGCATGATAGAAAAGAGGCAAATGCAAAAAGACAAATCAAGGAAATTCACAAAGGGGACAAAAGCTATTGTTGCCTTTCACCTTTCTGATCTAATGCAGGCACTGTTCAGTGACGTAACTGCACTTCTGAGAAAGCCGATGAGGTGCTTGCTCATGCTTCGTAAAGTGCTCCTTAATCACATATATTCCTGGAGAACTTACTCCTATTTTCTGACCTGTTTCTCCCTCTGGGCTATGGATGCAAACAGCCCATTCAAGACTCAAATGGAAGAAAGGAAAGAGGGTCTATTTTTGAGCCCTCTAACACACTTACCTCCGGCAGAGTGAATACATCCTGTTGGAAGCCGAGATTCGAAAATACTCTGGTTTTGAGCGAGAAGAGCTGCCGCTTATGGTTCCCAAACCTAAACGCTGAT
Source organism: Mormoops blainvillei (assembly GCA_004026545.1). Classification (NCBI taxonomy): domain Eukaryota; kingdom Metazoa; phylum Chordata; class Mammalia; order Chiroptera; family Mormoopidae; genus Mormoops; species Mormoops blainvillei. The sequence continues at coordinate 52,516 of PVJD01005428.1, forward strand.
AATCTCTGAAACAAGCTTTTTCCACTAACTGCTCCATTGTCGACTTTTCTGAGGCCTTCAGGGTCGTGCTGGTGGGGAGTTCACTCTCATCTGAAACTGTGATGGAAGAAACAGGTTTCGAAAAAATTATGTAGCTCAAAGTAGAAGATTAAAAACTTCCCTTTGAAGAGGTTTCTTAAACCAAGATAGGTTTATATTAAGGCTACAGATCTATATGTATCACAAATCATGTAACTTCTAGCAGAAATCATTATGTTCAAACAAATTTGAACAGTAATGAATAGTCAAGAAATAAAATATCGAGAGCTCAAGTGACTCAAAATGTCAGCAGAATTAACTCAAAAGGTCTGAAAAAAAAATACAATTTTGAATTCATTACCTAGAGTTTTGAGTCAGGCTTGCCTATTAATGCCAAAGTGCAGTGATTTCTATTTAGGGCTCCATGGAATAAACACTCAACTTTGTCAGAGGCTGACCCATCAGTAAAATTAATCTTTGATATGATCACTATGCAAATTAATCACCCAGGTTTCAGTTAATTTTTCAGAGCATAAACTTTTATTAGAAATTTCTAGATTAAGCAGAAGTTCATTAGTGGGAAAAGACTTCATAGAGAGGTATAAAGAAGTTAACTTTTTCTGTGGGAATATTTTTGTCAGAAGATGTGATATATGTGGGAAACCCCTCACAATTTTACAATCACAGGTTACAGATTCCTTTAAGATTTTAGATGTGGAAGAATTTAACCAATAATCAAGTATTTTAGGGAGGATTAGAAAAACCACAACATTATTAATTGGTACTACATGTTGTAACTAAAAAAAAAGAAAATTCCACTGTTAAAAAGTGTCCGAATTTACTTTTCTATTAATTTTTAAAGTAAGAGAAGACAAATTAAAACTTTCAGAGCTTCTGGAAATGTTCTCAAAGTTATAATGTCAAAGGGAAAAATATGGCTCTCTTCCATTGAAAGAAAAAAAAACTAACAGCTTATTCCTATAAATACCACAAATATACAACTCTGTGTATTAGTTTGTGAACTTCACAATGCAAGTATACTATCAAGTATCAGTTTTGTGTAGACTTTTTCTTTTCAGAGAAGCTAAGAGATTATATAATTTGGTCTTTTGGTGGATAACTATCATAGAATATAGTTTTTGTTTCACAATATCATAAACATGTTGAAGTAGAAGAGTCAATGGTGATGGGCAGCAATCACTTTTTAGGCTTTCCGCGTGACTGCAGAGGTCGTGTCCCAACAAATGGCCGCTTCAGTAACGGACCGGCGAGTCTCTACGCTGCCCCCAGGGGCAAGCTTGTGGGCACACACACTAAAATGAAGACCTTTAGCCAGTGATCTCTCTCAGCATGAGGTTTATTACTATTGTTATTATTATTTTGTAATCATATGGACATTGGTGATTGATTCTAAAATCCTGAGAAGGAAAAGGATACCACTGTAGCATCCCCCTGAGGAATCCTGCTCCTCTATTAGATCAAATTCTCTCTAGTGTTAATTCTGTAAGAATACTTGATACTGGGGTAAGGAATAGAAAACAGTCAATGAGGCGTTTTGCCACTGGTTTTCTGCCTGTTTTCTTGACTGAGAGGTATCTCAGTTTCCCAGGTTCTGTCCTTTTAAGTAAATATTTAGCAGGCCATCTTAAAAAATCATCTAAGAATTTCTTCATCTTAGGTTCTTCATTTTGATTAAGAATGTTCACAATATTCTCACCAAGAACCCAAATCTTCAATTGCAAATATCCAATGTTCTTTTCTTATTCTTAATCCATGGCGATAAGGTACAGGGACTACCTTATAACTAAACTGCTTATGTAGTGGGGTTTCTTTATTTCTCCCTTTCATAAGACCCACATAACCATGGAAAATTAGCTCTACAGATCTGGTAAAGGAGAAGTATAATTTAACAATCTTACATGAACAATGGAATACTGGGATCTTTTTTTTCCTTTAAGTTCTAAGAAGCTGGTAAGTGCCTCCAATCATCTTATGAGATCTAGGTTTTTGTGAGTCAGGTTTAAGTGCAACTAGTCTTAGTCTCTTATTCTTACTCATACAGGGAGAAAGAATAAAATGCATTCGCGAAGGAAAAACAAGTTCTCACATACCAGATATGTCATCTTCTTCGTTCCATCCAGGACGATTCACTCTCTCTTCCACAATTGTCCCTGTCCTCTTTTTCAATAAATACTGACGCCCAATGGTCATTTTCCCTGCCCTTTTGGCACCTTTCACAATCGTTTTTGAGAAGGTACTAAAAGTCATAAAACCAAAGAGAATGTCAATTTTATATGAATATATCACTCACATTTTTGATACTCCATAGCTCAACTTATTTATTCTCCATTCCCACAGCTACTAGTATTGTCCAGACCTTCATTAAGCCTCTTCTTCTTTAGATTACTTTCTACATGGCAGCAGATGGATTTCCAATAAAACACTGTTGTCATCAGAACACTGTTTTAGGTAAAAAGTACAAGAGCCTAGAGTGGGACACAAACTACTTATCACCCCCAGTCTAAACTGCTCACTTAGGGTTTCTGGTCAAGCCCACGCCTAACCCACTCTGGTTATCCATGCCACTGCCTCCTGCAGTTCCCACAAATGATGCCTGTGGACATCTTGTGAGGAAGCCAGCCTGCCCCTTCCACTGATGCAAACTTGGCTCGCCCACGGGCTCTCCTTTGAGATCATATGACATATTTAATGTTGGCAACACCTCACTTAAATATTTTGAGCGCTATGTCGTGTTCTACCTTCTGATGCTGTAAAGCTTTGGAGACACAGAAAAGAGTAATATATGTCCCCTTTTCATGAGGAAAAAAAAAAGAAATTAGAAATTTGAGGGTCCTTTTGAGAATCAGCTTTAATCAAAGGGAAAATAGTATGTAAATCACATGGACCTAAAAGTACTTTATTTATTGCTTTATATAGTTTACCTTTCCTTGCTGATAGAAAATCTGGGTACAGAGTATTTATAATCCAGAAAATTAAACAAAGAACCTGTTTCCTAAATAATCACATTGAGATGAAGGTTTCAACTAAGACTGTTTTTGATTACATTCTTCTTTACTGCAAAGAACAGATTCCTTTTGTGTTTTCTTGCCATTCGGTGAAGTGATAAGGATTCTTTCACTGTCAAATAGTTTTACCAGACCCTGTCTTTAGTAATTTGAAATGTAAAACTGCAGGTTATAAAACATATTTTAGATAATTGTTAGAAATCATAAAATACTGGTATTTCCTAAATTAAAGCCTATTGTGAATCACTTCAAGTATAATTTAAACTCAATATGACTTTTGAAAAGTTTCTTCCAACTACAGCTATAGCTTTGTCTTATATAATCAAGACAATTTTAAGATATTTAAAATTTTAAAATTGCTATATTTCTTCTGTAGCTGGATAGTATAAGCTTCATACAATAAGCTTAACTTTATGTAAATGATAATGTAATTTTTTCCCAGATAGTTTCTACACATGAAACACCATAAAAAGCTTTGCTTATCCCACAGAGGGCTGGGATAACGAATATCGAAGGCTCCTCCATGACCACACAGTGCCGGGACAAGATGCTTGGCTCGCCTTTGGGTACCTGTGAGGCAGTTCGTGCTTCTCCAGCCTGTCGTTCCTGAATACGTGTGTTCCCCTTCGCTTGCCACCTGCTAGGCGGTGCGGGTGGCTGGCTGGGTAACTGAGGGGTGGTACATTGTCTGGAACCTTGGCTCTTATATAACGCCCAGCATAACGCACTCTCAGGCAAAGGAGAAGCTTTTTTTTTCCTTTAAAGTCCGCAGAGTACTCCTTAGTATGTAATTTGTATTGGCAGATACCCAAATTCCGGATGATCAATGATGAAAGAACTGAAATATTAGCTCCTATATTTTATCACTAATTGAAGGGAATTTTAAAGCAATTGTTGGTTTGTAATTACTGAAATTTAAGTTTCAACATAAATTCCTAAAAATTTTCATTAGAAAACTAGGGCTCCTATTAAAGAAATACGATAACTAAATACGATGCCTGATCCGGGAAGGGACCCTTTACCAGGCAGAAAAAAACAAGCAGTTATAAAGGATCATCACCAAAATTTGCATATGAACTCTGGGTAAATGTAACTTTTATTCCAATTAAATTTCCTGATTGTGATTACTGTACTATGGTTACATAAGATAGTATCTTTATTCTTAGCAAATGTAGACTAATGTATTAAGAATAAAGAGGCATTATGTCTGTAACTCAAATGGTTTAGAAAAATATATGTATATATGAGAGAGAATGATAATGAAAATGGAACAAAATATAAACAATTGTGAATCTGGGTAAAGGGTACATAGGATTGTTTGTACTAGGTTGTAACTTTTCTGTAAATTTGAAATTCTATTAAAACAAAAAGTTACAAAAAAAACGAAAGAAAAGATAAAGGCTCCTATTTTTAGATCAAAGCAAAACTGTCTACTAGGCCTGGGTATTAATGAAAACTGAATGGATTGCTCAAAGGCAGTTAGAAAATGATCTTTATGGAGAAAAAGGGAAAATAGAATTTCACATTTAAAAATGCATCATGAGTAACAGAAATGACGGTCAGGCCTCTTGTAGCTTTAATTTTTGAAACTTGTTACAAATAACAATGCTACCTTCTAAGCTTGGTCCAACGGGCTCAACAGAATGGCAAGTAAAGAGAGCAGTCTTTCTACGTTGACCCAAGGGGTAGGTCACTTCCCGATAGACAACTATGGAGGGTAAAATGAAGAAACCAGACTGTTCTTACCGAAAGGAAGTGTTCTTTTCCTTCTGTTTGGGTAAAATTATTTGCGGGGTGGTTTGTCCAGCAGCAAAAGCAAAGGTGGTGAAAATGGACTGAGGATAACGGAACTTCATCAACTGCTTCTTAAAGATCTCTACTACTTCTGGACTCACTTCTTCATCAAACGCTACTTTAATCAACTAGAAACAGAAAAGATTAAACACATCAGAAGCATTAAGGATTTCCAGATAATTTCCCCCCAAATTACTAAAATAACAAAAAGTAACAATAATAAATGGCAAGAGTTTGCAGGTTGAAAGGACCTTGGATATCATGCAATACAATTTTTTAATTTTAAAAATAAAAATTATGGCTCAAAGAAGTTTAATTGACAAGATGGTTAGTTAGTAAGAAAAATCATGCATCTTGAAGTTGGGTTGCTTTCCAACTATCTTTTCTATGATGGGATAGGGAAATTAAGTTCTAGTGGTTGAAGTAGAAAACATGTCCTCATTTCTCAACTGTTGGTTCTAGATAGGGAATTTGGCCTAACCAGGTCTCTTCCTACTGTGAGATACTATAAATCTAGTAAGAAAAAATTCAGAGTGACTGGAATCCTAACCAGGATAACTGGCAATGCTCTAATGTAGGGTCCTTTGGCAGCTGGAACAGTGAAGAAATCCCTAGAAGTCACTGCTCTCAGGTGATGGGAGAAGGTCTGGAGCCCAGAGATCTGTAGCCTCCCATTTCCCACAATTAGCATATGGAGGAGCTAGGGAGAGCTTCTTGACCAGAAGGAATGAGGAAAGAATCGGAGCCCTTGGAAATCTGAGAAGTGAGAGACAAAGCATGAAGAATGGCAAGGAAATAAACTAAGAAAAGACCCCCTATCCAGTGTTTGGTCTGCATCAGTAATTCCACAAGTTCTGATACATTCAGAGTTCCCTGGAACAGATGCCAAGGGAATTGCTTTCTTTGTAAAGGCTTTATCAAACACAAACTGAGGTATGACTTGGCAGAGAACAAAAGTCAGTTGTGTGTGTCTGACTTGCTAAGATCACTAAATATTGACAGATAATCTGTTGGTACTCTGAGTTGGCCACAGGGCTCAGGAAATGAGGGATAAATCCAAGACTATTGATGTGTTACACAGTTGGAGATTATCCTCTCAGGCCCTCTGATCCTCCTCATCCACCAACCACTGACCAAATGACCACAGAAAGTGGCCATGACATCATTTGTAGAAAACTTTTAAAGATTTTATTTATTTATTTTTAGAGAGAGGGGAAGGGAGGGAGAAAGAGAGGGAGAGAAACATCAATGTGTGGTTGCCTCTCACACGCCCCATGCTGGGGACCTGGTCCGCAACCCAGATATGTGCCCTGACTGGGAACTGAACCAGCAACCCTTTGCTTCGCAGTCCAGCGCTCAATCCACTGAGCGACGCCAGCTAGGGCTGTAGAAAACTTTTAAACAGAAGAATGGCTCCCTTTCTTAATACCTGAAAAGATGCCGATGTGATCTGCAGTCCTTCTTGCATGTTCTGCTGTAGCTGGTTCTGCATTGTGATCTTCTTCTCCTTGGTGATGGAGGCAATTGGAATACTTCGCATAACTGTCTGCTCACCAACTACAGGAAGGCAGAGCACAGACTCAGCAATAGCACGTTACAGCGCATTTCTAGAATCTCTGCTGCTTATGTCATCAGCCTCTGCTGGAGAAATGTGTCTGGAGAGGACAATGCCCAGGAATGCAGCAAGAAAAAATGCCATGACTGTGGAGTCACATTTGTTAATTTTATTGCATGGCCATTCACCCCAAGACATAATCCTTTCTCAGAGTAAAGGAACTGTCACAGCCTGTCTGCCTTCGTCTGCTCTCCCCAACCTCTGTGTGTCACACAAGGTCACCTGGTTTAAGGCGATCTTACAGGAAGGGTAGGTTTTGTACAGAAAAACAGAAGTATCTTCAAATATTGAAAAGACATTTATGATATTTAATGTAAAAGTAAAGTAGAAGAGAAAGGTTTTAAAAGTGTATTTCCGCATGTGTTGACAGGCATACTTTGTGTGTGTATACCTTTGGAAGATACAGGACTGGGCTTAGGCCCACACTTTTCAGGAATTGAAGTATTAAATAAAAAAAAGGAAAATATAAATAATTATTTATCAACTATCTGAGGTTATGGAGATGAGAGTCTCGGGAAGAAGTGTCACACGTGAAGCCTCCCTTGGAGAGCTCACAGTTCCCCATGGGACAGGAGAGTCACACATGGAATATAACAATATGTAATTAGCTCCTAGGTTTGAGGGAACAAGGCTTTAAACATTTCAGAGAGGGCAAAGACTTCTGCATGCTCAATGGCTACAGAATGACTCCTGGAGGAAGAGAGAGGGAAGGGGAGTTCTGAAGAGAGCGTAGGCTTGGATTTGTAGAAATCTGAAATGGAGGGCGGTTCAGACAGCCATACCAGGAACAGAACAGGAACACCCACAGGCAAGGCCCTTAGCTAGGAAGCCAGAGGGGTGACCTCTGAATCAGGTTTATGTGACTTAAGTGCCAATACACTTATCCGTTCATCATCATCAGAATTCCTTGTTTCTCGGACCTGTCAATTCCTAACCTGGAATATTCTGATTATCCTCTTATGTTAAGCTCATACACAGAGTCTAAGGAAAAGCAAGATGTACATAGGATTTAAGTTCATGGGTGGATTCAACAACCTATGCTAATATAACACATATAAAATGATCAGATTTCTGTCACTAAAGGACAAATAGTACATTTAAAATTTAAAAAGAGAAATAAACTAAAAGAGGCAAATAAAAAGGTTTCCTTTAATTAAAAAAAAAAGTGAAATTAACCCCAAAATTGACAGGATAAAACAAGAGGACAGTACAAACTTTCACACTAAGTATGCTATTGATTTGTTTGAAATAAATAAATTAGAGCAATTTAAATGACCAAGAGTCTCATGACTTTATGTGCTCAATATGTATGTTTATGGTAATTGAACTCACAAAAGTCAAAGTACAAAAATTCCTAAGTACTGGATATTTAGTTTCTTTTAAAAATACAGATGCTTTCAAATACAAATGTAATTTATGTATAATAATATGATGGGAGGGTTGAGAAATTCTGCTCTATTTTCACTCTTTTTAAAAATGAGTACAACTATTCCCATAGATTCATTTTGTTTATTGAAATTTATGAGCTTTTTGCTTATTATGTAGTAAGCAATCTTTTATGACCAAGATAATGAACTACCTTGATTCTACCCACACAAGAATTACACAACTGTGAGGCTTTTCAAGACATTACGTTTTATATATCTGAATTCCACTGTCTAACAAAATGCATAGCACACAGTATGTACTCATCAAATGTTGATGAATGAGTAATTTCAGATGAGGAAGGAACTTTAGTGACCACTTATTCCAATAGTTCCCAATCCTCAGTATGCATCACAATCACTTCTGGGGGTTAAAAATAAACAGATGCCTGGTCTTCGCATTCTTAGAATCCTTATTCAGATCTGAATTCAATTGAGGGTTGGGCCCAGAACTGATATTTAAAAAATAATTTAAAAAAATTGATTTTAGAGAGAAGGGAAGGAAGAAAGAAAGAGAGAAACATCTATTGGTTGCTTCCCATATACGCCCTGACTGGGGATTGAACCAGCAACCTAGGTATGTGCCCTGAATGGGGATTGAACCCACAACCTGTTGGTGTATGAGACAATGCTCCAACCAATAGAGCCACACTGGCAAGGGTTTTTTGTTGTTTTGTTTTTAAAGCTTTCTAGATAATTCAAATTCATCAGTCAAGGTTTGTGAACCACTGCCTCATCATTAATCAAGCTCAATTCCCTCACTGTATCAAAGGGGAAACTGACACCTAGAGAGGTTAAGGGACTAAAGATACCAAGATGGTCACAGCAATCTACATCCAAGCTTCTTGATTTGCAGTCCAATAGTTTTACCCAAACCCAGTATGCTCTTCCATCAACCAGAACGGTTTATAAACAGACTACAGCGACTGAAAGAGATGACTCAGACCTGACAGGTCAGGCCATTACTTCCTAATACAGAAGACTGTGTGGGCGGCAGAAACTAGATGCTGAGGGGGAGTGTGAATAGAAGTCGTCTGCTAAGAGGGAGGCGGGGTTAGTTGAAATGGGATGAGAGGGAGGTGGGGTGAGTTAGTTGGTGCTGTACAACCCTGTGAGGCTTAGCACACTGTTCCAAATAGTAAGGGGTATAGTTAACCACATACCCTCAGGAAGGTGGGGCAGATCAGCAAAGGGCACTGTCAGCCACCAGATGCTGTGAATATTCCTAGGTCACAATATGCTGCCAGTGAAATTATGGTCATTTCAGAGAATTTACTGTTAAGGTGACCTTGGCTCTTCACTCTTCAAGAAAGAATCTATGATCCAAATTATCATTAGCTGTGACAGACAAAATTATTCTAAAAAAACCCTGTGTGGCAAAAGGCTTACTTTGAATCTGAAATGATCTGCAAACAACGGTACACAGATGGAAGGGATCAAGTCCTCACATAGCACATACGTATCCAGGTTCCGATGGCATAGCCTGGGCCGTACCTAGCTGATCGTGGGGAGTCCCTCTGAACAGGATTCTGTATGTGGTGAGGAACAAGGCTCCTTCTGCTGGCAGCAGCTGAGGGCCTCCGAGAAGGCCTCCAGTGGCTTCTTCTCTTCCATCAGGATCCAACAGGACTCGAAGACCTTCACAGACAAGTTCTTCCCCTGGCAGCAGAGCAGGTCTAAGAATCTTGGGCTAACAACAGGAAAAGTATTTTAAACATTACTCTTGTGGGGTTTCCAACACTTAGACAAGGTTATCTTTCCAGTTATGGATCTCAAAAACTTGAGCCAGGCTTCCCAAACAGCTAAAATGAGAAAACAGATTTGGGAAGAGGCACGAATGTCATATCTGCATGCAAATGTGAGACGATTCTTTGCAGCATCACTTTTATTAAAAGGAAAATCACTGGAAATCACTAAAATGTATGAAACGTATTCAACACAATCATTTAAAAAATGACATGACTCTTTAAGAGTTATCATAGAATGATAATCAGAATACAATGTTAAGTAAAAAAACGACTTGCAAACCAGTATGTATGTTATGATCCCTTTTTTGGAAAAAGAAAAGAAAATCATAAGAATATGACCCAAACTATCAAAGGTGGCGCCATCATGGTTAAGGGTAGTGGTGGGGTGGGGTGGGCAAGACCATGTGAGACTTTCACTTTGTACAACATGTATTTCTTTAATGCTTCAGTTTTATACAGAGCACTGTTATGTTTGTAAACTGAAAAAACAAGTACTTAAAAAAATGGATGTGTCTTTAAAAAGACCCACCTTTCTTGGCCCTTATTCCAGATTAACACAATAAATGGCCTAGTAACGAACATTTACACGTCTTGGGAAATAAGGAACCACATGATACACTCCTCTGAAGAATTCAGTAATAGGAAAAAAATCCATCTCTCCTGAAGAGCTAATGTTACTTTTTATTTATTTATTTATTTTTGACTAGTAAAGAAAAATGCAGAGTTTAACATACCCTTTTAATTTGTTTTTTAAAATATTTTTAAGATTTAAAAGTGTTTAAACTTTGTAATTCCTAGTAGGAAAACATTTGAAAGAATACTATAATGGCAAACCACTGTCAAATGTTACAGCTGCATTTGGGGCAGGGGGGTAGGGATTCTCTTCAACGCACCCCAGCTTTCTTCGCGAGGTTAGAAGTACACTGGTTTGTATTATTGTGACATCCATTGGGTGATCCAAGTTGCCTTTCCTTCAGCAAGGGCTTTGTCTGTCAGGAGGGCATTATGCTTGACCTCCAAATATGGCTGACAATTTACTGATTAGATTCATAACCTTTGGATTGCTCTGATATTTTGACATATTTGCCAGGTTCTGAGCCACATCCTGGAAGTCCACCACAACTTCTGGATCCTGCATGGCTGCAAGAACCTCTGGATCACTGAGAATTTCATCGAGCCCAGGCATTCCTACCATTCCAGGCATTCCTCCAGGAAAATTACCAGGCATTCGTCCAGGAAAGCCACCTGGAAAAGAGCCATACTGAGATCCTGATTGTCATCTGGTTTCTTCCTCCCTCTGGATTCTCTATGTTCTTCCCGAGCCTTCTTAACCCTTTCCATTCTTTCTTTGATCTCTCGCCCTTCACGTTTTCGCTCATACTTTCTCCAATGTTCTGCAACCTTCTGGGCCCTTGGTTGCACTTCTTTCGGCACTGCACTAGCATCTTCATCATAATCCAATTTCCATGCAAGGGCGAGATCATGCGCGGTTTCTCCCCAATGGCCCCGAAGTCTGTGTACTTTCCCTCTCCATTTTTTAAGGCTGAGCTGAGTCAGGGTCTATTTCAATAGCCCTGTCATGATCTCAGATGGCAGCATTTCGTTTCTGTAATTTGATGATGACACTGGCTTTCTTGGAATACAGAATGTCCAGGCACGGATGCAGCTTGATGGTATCTGTGCACAAGTCAATGGCTTTCCGTAGTTCACCATCATGTAGGACATCAATGGCGGCCACTTTTTTATCATTTGCCTGCTTCATCATCTCCTTGGTTATCTCTACATTTTCACCGCCCTCCCTATTTCCTGAGGGGAGTCAGTGTCTGCTTCAATCACACCCTCATTGTCAATTTCTAGATCCCTTTCCTCACTTGATGGTTTGTCTGTCTTTCCGTCTTCCTCCACCTTCGTGCTATCTGTATTTTCTTCCAATTTGGTTTTATGAGTAGCAGGAGGTATTTCACCTCTCATGCCCTCCACCCACTCCCTCAGGAAGCACATTTCCTTGGTATGCAGAATGCTTGGATCCTGCCTACACATCTTCATGAAGGCCCAAAGCTTACGCACTCTGTGGGGGTCCACAGCTGGGAAGTGGCGGGAGGCAGCAGGTGCAGCTAAGGTTGCTAACTCGGCACGATTATGTGGAGGGAGGCAGCTCCTAATATGTTAAACCAACATTATTCTTTTTCTTGGCTCTACGGAGTTTAGAGCTAAATGTAAAGCCAAAGCATGATGAATACTGTGTCTCAGATTTCTGATAGTATTATCTTTCCTATCCATCTGGCTTCTGATTTTTCCTTTGAATTTATTTTAATAATTCTGTTGTATAAGTAAAAGAGTCTTGAACCCTAATCCACAGACTGGTGCCAGGCTAGCTGCGAAAGTCTTCTGGGAGGCTCGTTAAAGAGAAGGTTCCCAGGACAAGTCCCAAGGTACTCCATCTGGGAAATAAGCAACCAGGAGGCTGAGGTAGGGTTCAGAATTCTTAATTTTTATAGCCTTCCCAGGTATTGGTGATGTATGCTTGTAATGTATACGGATTTAAGGACCTGGTATTTTTTATGATAACTGTCTTAAGTCCTTTTTTTTGGAAGTAGGCAGGGCATAAAATCTTGGCTTAGGCTTGGAAGTTAGAATGTTCATAATTTATACTCTGCCTATAAAAGCAGGCTCAACGAGAGGTTACTATTGCTCCTTTGTTGAATCTACAATTCAGTATCCGTTTTATGAGGATCTACCTGATGAACTACTCTGAAAGATTAATGTATCATTAAAACTGGAGCTGGTCTCTGTAAAAGGTTAGGAAAAGGTACTTTCTGGAGCACAAGAGTCTATTATTGCTGGGTCCCGTTCCCCCCTCCCCCCCCTTATATTTTATTGAGTATGCTATTACAGTTGTCCCATTTTTTCATTATTGCTGTTTTTAAGAAGAGATGTTATACCTTGAAAGCATGTGGTCTGAAATAATTACCTTCTGTATAGGTGGAAGTCTTCTGCTCTCTCGATGAACTGCTTCTAGGGTCTCAATGTGCATAGCTACAATTCCTAGGATGAGCCAGAGTATTCAAAATGAAAAGAGCACCAAACATGCAGAATTACAACAAATTCTGGATATTTAAGTTTTAAAAACTAATCATATTTTGCCAGCTCCTCAAAGAGTTAAACACAGACTCAGCAACAACTCCTAGGGATATACCCAAAAGAGCTGAAAATAAGGATTCACACAGACACTTGTATGTGAAGATTCACAGTAGCACTATTTCCAATAGCCAGAAGGTGGAAACAATCCAAGTGTCCATCAACAGATGAATGGATAAACAAAATGTGGTATACCAGTACAATAGAATGTTATTCAGTTATAAAAAGGAATGAAGTTATGACAACTGCTACTGCATGGATGAACCTTGAAAACATCATGCCAAGTAAAATGCACCAGACACAAAAGGACAGATATTACATGATTTCACTTATATGTAGTATCTTGAACAGGCAAATTCATAGAGATAGAAAGCAGATTAGAGGTTACCAGGAGCTAGGGGGTAGAGAATGGGGAGTTATTGTTTAATGCGTACAGAGTGTCTGTTTTGGAGTGATGTAAAAATGTTGATAATACATAGCAGTGAAGGTTGTATAACACTGTGAATCTACTTAATACCATTGAGTTTTTATAGTGAAAATGGCTTAATATGGCAAATTTCATGTTATATTTTACCATAATTTAAAAATATTTGAAAAAACTAATCAGACGTTAAGTACAGTTGGCCCTCCATATCTGCGGGTTCCACATCCGCAGATTCAACTAACTGTGGATCAAATTATTTAAAAAAGTTATATTGTTGCAGAATATACTATGTAGTTAGGTCTATGATGACTGTGGCCATACTGAACATGTACAGACTTTCTTTCTTGTCATTATTCCCTAAACAGTACAGCACACCAACTACTTACATAGCATTTGCACTCTATTAGGTATTATAAGTAATCTAGAGATGACAAAGTATACAGGAGGATGTGTGTAGGTTATATGCAAATACTATGCCATTTTCTATAACGGACTTGGGTGTCAATGGATTTCTGGTAGCCACAAACGGGGGGGTGGGGTTCCTGTAACCAACCCTCTGTGGACAGCAAGGGAGGGCTGTAAATGGCCTTGCTAAGCTGCAGGGAAGACAAGTGTTACAGGTATTACACTGGAAAAAGTAGACCCATGAAAACAGTTTTTACTCAATGATCTCCAATATTCTATTTCTCTAATATCTGCAAAGTGATTACCTGGTATCATGCAATGAAGGCTCTTGATGTGATCCTGAGTAACTCCACTCTCTGTACAAACTTTGTCAATAAATCGTGTAATGAAACGCACAACAGAATTGGCAATGTCATTATTCTCTGAATCTTCAAACCCACTCTCTGTATCATAGCTCTCAGCTACACTTCCTGCAATACTAAGAAAGTCAAGAAAAGAAATCATGGTCAGTACTCAAAATATGACAAATTAGTACTATATGACAGTCCATATCCACAGCAATTTAAACTTGCTCAAAGAGATGTCTACTCAAGTAGGAGGCTCTCTCAACGCCATGGTTCCTTTGCAGGCGACAATGGTGAAACATGATATTCTATTTGCCTACATTTGGAAGCTACTGTCAGAGATTCTTTGGACCCAGGTGTTTTTTTTTTGTTTTTTTTTGTGGGGGGAAGGAATATCTTCTGTCATTCTCTTAAAAGGAACCCAGGAACCACAGAAAATAAAGCAAAAAGGGACTCTTTCATTTATTATCTGATATTTAAAACTTTGGGGGAAAAAAACCCCAAACTTGTCCTCTTAAGTTAATTACCACAGAGACTCAAAGTAATGTACTCTCTTTGGCCTTTGGCAACTGGGGGACATGCTACCTGGTAGGCAAAGTAAAAGAACTATTTTCAGCAAATAGCACATTCTTCCAAATGGAAAAACCAAATTGTCCCGTGAACCCTTCTCTTATCAGTATTTCTCTCTCTCTGAGTGCATCACAACCCTTGGGTCACTCTGAAACCATCCTTCTTCTGCGGGTGATAAAATCATGTGAGAGAGGGGAATGAATTTGAAGCAGAGCAGATGTGGAGCCTGAATCCCTGCCCTTGTTGCTTATTCAGTGCCCACTAGTCAACGAGTGCTCTCCCCCTCCGCCGTCTTTTGGACTGCTAATCCTGGAAAAGACTCACCTGCCTGCTCTAGCCTACTCGGTCCTCTCACCTCCACATCCAAACACACTAGCTGAATCGGTGTTAAAGTAAAGCTAGGCAGCCAATACAACCATCACCTCAGCCCAGAGCAATAACGAACGTAGGTGCTTTAGCCACTCACCATCTAAGTCAGGTTGTAGAAAACATCATGAAGGAGAGCAAAAGCAAGGTAGGAAAAAGTGATGGGCGTGCTACTTAAGACAGGGAAGTCAGGAAGCATCTCTGGGTAGGTGACATCTGAGCCAAGAACTACATGAAGTGCAGGAGTGATCTTATGACTATTTCAAGGAAAGTATTCCAGACGATGGGACAGGTATAATTGCCCTGAGGCAATATTATGCTTAGTGTGCTTGCCATCAGCCTTAGCAGGGAGACAAATTTGGATGACAGGAAAATGACAGGAAATAAGGTCGGGGCAGTAGCGAGGGGCCAGATTCCGTTAGGCCATGGATTTCATTCTCAGTGGTATGAAAAGTTGTTGTGGGGCTGAGAGGAAGGCAAGGTTGAGCACATGGCTACAGGCAAACACGGTGGATAAATGAGGAAGAGAGGGCCGAGAAACAATCACTTTAGCAAGAAGGAGTTCGCTAGTAATTTTCCAAAGCACTTTCTTGCTACGGCAGAAAGAAACTGAAGGGCTGGATCAGCAGTGGGTGAGACACTGGAAAAATCAGGTCATGAAAGAGAAGAGAGTATGGGTGGTGGTTAAGAAGAGTTGGATGAAGTAAAGGTCTTTTAGTGGAAAACAGCTGAGAAAGTCTGAAAATAGTTAATTTTTGAAATAGCTAGAGCAACATTTGTCCAAAATACTTGATATTCTCCGCTAAGCCAAGCAGAGGAGGAGGGCCTCCGTGTCTCCACATTTCGGTACCTGTTCGTCACAATGCTGTTGCTCCCACTCTCCCAGTCTCCTGGTGCCGACGTTCTTAGGAGCTTGTTTTTACTTGTATCTAGTGGAACTAGCAGGCTGACCATGAGGTTTGCGAAGTGAATGGCCTGGCTGAAGACGGTGCTCTCCTCCCGCTGCACCAGCTCCTGCTGGGCCGGTTTGCTCAGCGTGGGCCAAAGGCGGAGCTGCTCGGCTGCCAGGTCCATCGCCGTCCTCTCCTGATAACGGTCACCGGGAAGCTTGTCCTAAAAAACAACGCAACACAATCCCGATCTATTACTTCACGTGAGCTTCAAAAAACATGGAAGATATTTTAATAATGCATCTATTAAATACCTGTATCAGCAAAAATGAAAACATATACACAAAACACAACAAAACAAAACCTAGTGCTTTTTACCCAGACCCAGCAGGCCTGGAACCCCATGACAAACCCAAGGAAGCAAGAGCAAAGCACAGATGAACACACTTCTCCTTGCCGACATTCCACAGCATTTGTTTATCTCTATGGCTCCACCCCTGTTTGGTTGCCAGTTACAACAAATTATTAACCTGAGTGCTTATATCTGCTCAGGTATGAATGTTCAAGTCACATTACTAATACTCTGACACATTTCTTTTCTTCTGCTCTTTGGGAGAAGGAGATGGACTGTCCAAAGTCAAAATACGGAGCTCGATTTTCTTGTACATGTGGGAGTCAAAACATTATATGCGAATATATGAGTGACTATGGGATTTTAAAGAGGGGTTTCCTGGTAGGGTAAAGAGTTAAACAATAACAGTAAATGACATCTGCATAGCACTTTATAGCTTGTGAAGAGCTGGTCAGTCTACATCTTACTTGGATCTAACCTGGGGCTCAGAGACAGACTTCTGCAGAATACAGACACAGAAGTAGTGACATGCTTGCTTTACGAATGCTTTTGAGATATACCAATGTTAGCATTACAGCTGCTTAAAAAACTCCCAAAAGCACCCAGCAGCCCAATTATTTCTGAGGTATGACCTCAAACCAATAGTGTTTGTCCTTACCCAAGTGTGTCTGGTGTTCTGAAAGAAAAATCTGAGTTTAAATTAAATTAAACCCAATTCACACTACCAGTACACAATAATTTGGAATGTCAGACAGAGGTCAGACAGTGCTATTTGTTATTAAAGTTTCTGTTCTTACCATACTCAATATTAGACCAAGAATATGTTTAATTTACAAGGTATAGAAATGTTTGAATACTATTGAGTAGTTTCCGCTGGATGTCTCACTTCATTTATCTCACAAAATATGAGGTCAAATTAAAATGGAGTTTGTTGGGAAGGGTCGGCAGTGAGGGTTAGTCCCGCATGTACTGATAAAGGTAAAAATCACTCTTAAAGGGAACCCGCACTGACAGTGAGCTTTTAACTAGCCTCACTCAATGAGGACGAGAACTTCTAACGTTTACTGTTCACTGCGGCAATGTGTTCACTTGTACGAGACGTTACGATCTTATATCTTCACACCTCTTCACTTCACCAATGAAGAAATAACGCCCGGAGCGAGACATGAATTGCCCAAGACCAGAGAGTCAACAACATTTTAAAATTTCAGGAAAATTTAAACTATGCTTTCCACTTAAAAACACATTTTCTCTATTTTTAAATATTTTATGGAGATTTAAAAAATATTTCATGCTGATAAACTATACAGTAACACAGACTATTACTAAAAGAAGACCTAGATTCATTGCTGGCATACATTTGAGCAGGACTAATGAATTTCACATTTATTTTAAAGTTAATGAACTTTAATTTGACATTTCTTCAAGAAGTTAATGGCACAATGACATCTGTCTAGGTATCTTAGGGTTGTTCTTTCTGTTCAATTTCCTATAATTATTTCCAGAAGACTCTTACTTATTAAAATATACTAAAATATTCTAGTGCTAATGGACTGTATTAAGAAGTAATTATGGAAAAAATATAGTGCCAGAAATCAACAGAAGAAAGACGCTCGCCACAGAGCTCCATACAGTAACCTCCGAACACACGGGTAGGACAGAGGCTAGGTTTCCTTTTGCCCTGGGAATATCTGAATAGGCTTTCCTAGAAGCCAGGATCCTGACTCTCACATGTACCTTTCTTCTCATCTTACCTTTTGCTTCAGATGTGGGGCATGATTGTCCTCCTTGGCTGAGAGATAAAGGGAACGAACTTGTTCCTGCACTGCATTGTAAAAGGTTGTCTCCCAAAATTGCTGGTTTGTCCAAATGGGGTGGTCCTGCACACAGGTGTAGGCAAACTGGCTGACTCCGGGGGCCAGTTTCTGTGAGAACACACAACATATAATATACATCACCAAGGGGCTTGTAGAGTTATGACAGTTCAGAAAGTTATAGGGGCCACGGTTAACCATAGATGTGCTCAAAGGACTTATCTAAATAGTATTTTATGGCAATATAAGCTTAGCAACTAGCAATTTACTCATTTTTTAACTGGCAACTTTGAACTTGCTAGAAAACCCCTAAGGTCTCAGTCACTTTATCCATGAAAATGGATCATTTCAGCAACAGCTAAAAGTTGAAGTTATTATATGAATGAGAGGATATATGAAAATACCTAGTACTGTACCATGTACACACTATGCACCCGGTAGGCACTGTAGAGTTGGTAGCTTTATTATAGTTAGAACACATAGTAAAATCCATTACAACCTAAATGCAAAACTCCAGATAATTTAAAATGTCTTCTGCTTGGTTTTAGAGCACATCTTGTGGGGCTCTAATTGAAATGTGAGTGCACCTGCCGCTCGGCCTCCCACACAGGATGAAGGCACAGCAGGGATGTGGGACTCAAGAGTCTCTCCCTCCTGCTCACGCCAGTGCTTTACCTCCTCACCAAGGATGCTGCCCGGCTATCATGCTCCCTAGCAAACTGTCCTGGCTTCGAGGGCATTTTCCGGTAATGAAGTCTGGGTATGGGAAGGCAATCTCAGACTAAACCTTCCTTTTCAGGACTTACTGCTGGGCTGAGTGAGAATAAACCTTACTCTGATTAACGACAGAGGGAAGGAGAACCAACTCTTGCAGGCATTTGAGGACCTTTGTAAATACATGTCTCATTTAGTACTAAAAACCTTATAAGACTCACATTATTACTGCCAATTTAAGGAAGAGAAAAGAGAAGTTCAGGAAGGTTTAAGTCCAAGGCCATATAGCAGTTACATAAGTGGTAGAAGCAGGTTTCAAGCCCAGAGTTTGCTTGGTTCCAAAGCCCCTGCTTTTACTACACCAAATTGTCTTGCAAAGGAACTGAAAGCAAAGCATAAAATACATTAAGTATCAATTATCACTGCTGTCTATTTTTTTCCTGCACCTTAAGAATTTATTTCCCAAATTAATATTCTGCCTATAACCTCTGATATCATTTCAATGAACAATGCATTTTATTTTATTTGAATTTTTATAAGTTTATTTGAGCCAAACTGATGACATCTGTTGAGCAAGATCTCAAATGCTCCTTGCATTTTAAAATTTAAAGATAATTTACTTTGCCAAATTTCAGTTAATGATTTGAGTCATCTTTCCACAGTTGTTGCTTTCACCTTGAAAAGATTAAAGATGTTTCAAAAAATTTTAATCCATCATTTCTCAGCAAGTAGCAGGTAACATTCTCAATAGAGAGATACTTTTTGTCCATTTCATTCTTTGGAATTGAGTTCATCTATTTTCTGTGAGTAGAACTTAAGTTTTGGCTAACACAAGTTTTCTTTTGAAGCATTTTAATAAACTGAATTATGTTCTTCTGAAATGCTTGACACTGAAGATTACTACTAAGGTAATATACAAAGCAGTTATGTAGCAAAAGTTGATTCATTTCTTAGGGATGCCTAACAGATGTATAAGATAACTAGTAAAAATTTTATGTTCAATACATGCTCATTTCCTTCCTGGTCTCAAGCTGACTAAGCCCAGAACTGGAACAGGCACCACGCACACATGAAATGTATAGCACCTGTGCAGTTAGAAGTGCTATGGCTGTGATTTTGCCCATGAAAGTCTGTGTATTTCTGTATCCCATATGTTAAGTCCCCTTTGGGACAGTTCTATGTATTGCTGCTGTGGCAACTGAGTATACGTCGATTAGGTGGCTATAAGCTGGGGCTGACCACGAAGCAAAAACCAGGAGTTCCCCAAGGGAGTGCTGCACAAGGACAACTATTGGTCTTCATAATGATGTCTGCTTATTTGAGACACAGATACTACCTCCTATGGGGAAAGCACGGATACAATGTGTGGGGTGCTGTGAGTAGGTGGGCAGAGTCACACACACCATGACTCACATGCTCCTTCTATATTTTTCTCCAAGATACTTGGGATGTGGGTTGCACATATGAGGTCCATCGGGAAAAAAATCCAGCCATTGTTAATATAATGAGAACGGTTTGCGTGATACTGATGTAACCTGGCAGACAAGGAGTGTGGACAGGAATGCACATGCGTGAATAATGACGATTGTATTAGTCAGTGGGGGTGGTAGATGCTGTTCACTGAGCATATGTACTGTGTGGCCATCACATTCAAAATTACTGAGTGAGTAGAGCAATGAATCTGCACCAAATTTTGCATTAAGCTTGAACAATCCTCTGTACAGATGATTCTGAAGGCCGCAGCTATGGGCAACTGGTGACTGGTAGCTTCGTCACAATGACAAGTCTGCTCATGTATCACGTCTTGTGCAGAGTTTTTTGGTGAAACATCCAATCACTTAGGTGACTCAGCCCCCCTATAGCCCAGATGACTTCAGGCTTTTCTCAAAACTAAAATCTCCTTTGAAAGGGAAGAGATTTCAGATGGTTGGTAAGATTCAGGACAATACAACAGGGCAGCTGATGGAGACTGGGAGAAGTGTGAGGTCCAAAGGTGCCTACTTTGAAGGGGTCTGAGGCGGCATTGTCCTACGTACAATGTTTCTCGTTTCTTGTATCTTCTTCAATAAATGTGTCTATTTTTCATACTACATGGCTGGATACCTTCTTGACAGTCCTAGTATATTTTTGCCCCTAAACATTATAAGGATTAACAGTGACCATGTAGCAGTGCACAAGCCTATTTTGAAAGAGAGATTAAAGGCACAAAATTCAAACAAGATGAAAGCATAATTCTCAACTGTCTTTCCCATAAAGATTGTCAGAGGCAGCACCGTTTCTTACAAGTGCAATGTAACAAATAGCTCTTAAAATTTTAGAGTTCTAAAATTATGTTAATATAGTTAAGCTCAGAAAAACAGCTCTTAACAAATCCTTATCAGGCTCTCACATAAAGTACTTTTAGATCATCAACACAGAGAAAGTTATTAATTATAAATTTCTTATTAAATCTTGACAGCTCTACAGGAATCTGACAGTATACTAAAGCCCCGTCTTTCTCTTTCAGCATTTTTCTTACTGATGCTGCATATGCACTTTCCTTGGTACATATCAGTTATTATCTTCCTGTTTATTTACAAACTAAAAAGGGAATATGCAAAAACTTTCCTAAATCTTTGAACAATAGTGATCTGTATATGTTTCTAGGCAGCAAAATGGTGTAAAAGACAGTGACAGTAGTAGTTCAAGGGTTAGAACCCACACCTGTTTATAAGGTGAGAATTATAGCAGGGTGAAGTGATCATAGGATGCTTTTTGGTGGCAAGACATTCACAAATGACTATGGCATGTTATACATGCATAAAAATTGTTAATTCCCCAACTAGAAATATTATTTTTCCAAACATGAAATTTGCCTGTTTTCTTTGTGGTTTCCTGCTATGCCTTTTTAACTGCAAGCACAGGGCACTGTGTCCCTCGCTGTTAGGATGGGCTGGGCCATGGCACTGATGGGCAGGTGTGTTCTGAGGACCAGCAGAGGGCAGTAGCATCCTGTTCTGCCAAGATTCCACCTCGGCCTGAGAAGGAATTGCAAAAATGGAGCTTTGCAGTCTGGCTGGGCGAGAAAGTGGGTGGTAAGGTGAATACTACATGCCCTCACCACCCATTATACAAAAATGTACAGTGAGGAGATGTAGTATTCACTATACAAAAATGGATTTGCCCAAGGTTACACATCAAGGTGGGTAGAAGAGAAGGGAACAGAAATAAAGCTTTCTATTATTCTACATTAATGTAAGATACAAAAATTAAGATATTCCACAAAACAAAACTATAGTATAATTATCTTGAGAAAGGTGCAATGAGATTGTTTAGGGTTTCGGATTCAGTATATCCCGTGACTGTAGCAGTAGTTTTAGTAAACAAGGAAAATAAGCTCCCGCGGATAAAACTATCCCTTGATTTTAATCACTTCTTTGGTTTGAAGGAAAATCTTTCTTCAAGATGGTTTCTCAAAATGGCCCATGTCCCAGCTTCAAGATCTTTTATTTGCACGAAGGTGAGACCCAATCCACACTGAGAGTGGGAGAGTGGTGGTGGTAGGGAATGCTGTTGTCAAATGACATCTCTCTTTCTCTTCAGTTTCAGCAACAATATTTACTTTACAGTTCATGATTCTTATGATTCTGTCCTAAAGAAACAAGTGATATTTTGCCATGCAATTTTATGACATGTTCAAGAATGCGTTGACTTCCTTCCTTATCTAGAAAAAACTAACCCTGAAGGTACTAGATTAAGCAATGCTGTTCAGTTTCCACAAAGCATTCAAAGGAAACCCAGCATGGGACAGGATATGGAGAATAAACTCATGCCTTACCAATCAGCAAGCCAGATTCAAATCCAAATAAGTGGACACAAATCATCTCAGAGATGAGTTGGTCAAGGGAAAGGTTAAGATAGCAACATGAGAGGCCCGAGGCTAGCCATGTCTCATCTCCAGGCTCAAGGCTCCAATTAGGAAGCTCAGAAGCAAACCAGGTTTCAGGGAAAAGAGCTGGCTCTTGAGACTGATTCCAAAAATATGTAATGGCCTTAAAGAATAACGCAGAATACAAAGATTCACAGTCTAAATTGCTGGGTATTTCCTGTTCAGTTCTGGCAGTGGAATACAAGTGGGCCTCACTGTACAGTTTGGGGAGGGCGCCAGGCAATCCCTTTATGCTTCTTCACTGGCCTGACCGAGTCCAGATATTAAGTCACTTTGAGAATTAGTTTCTGAATATTTTTTGATGAACTCTGAAAGTGCTTAGTCTTGAGGGACAAAAGGAAGACAGGAATAGGAAAACTGTGTATCCAAAACCTGTATTTATCAAATCTTAATGGAATCTTAAACATACTTGCTTTGTGCATTTTTGTTAAACAAAGGACGTACGACATTATGGGTCTGATTGGGGCTCACTGTGTGCCTTCATCCCATTTCCCTCCTGTATCCGAGGTAACAGTGATCCTAAATTTGGTATGTTTCATTCCCATTTGTTTTTTTAAAAAATATTTTATTTATTTAATTTTAGAGAATGGGGAAGGGAGAGAGAAATAGAGGGAAACATCGATGTGTGGTTGCCTCTCGTGCACCCCCTACTGGGGACCTGGTCCACAACCCAGGCATGTGCCCTGACTGGGGAATTGAACCAGTGACTCTGTGGTTCGCAGGCCAGCACTGAATCCACTGAGCTACATCGTCAAGGGCCCATTTATGTTTTATACCTGTATATATTCATAAAGAATATACAGGATTATATTGTAGGTTTTATTTCACCCCTTATTGATGTTCTTCAAAGTATACAAGTTATATCTGATTGATTTATATAATATTAAACTAAACTATGTAATCAATTGGAACAAAACACAACTGGTTCTTTGTAAACATACAACTCAGAAGGGGAAGAAGAGCAAGACCTATAAACAGTGAGTATGTAGGATACTGTGTTGATTAGTCAGTGGGATTTACAGAACAGTGAGTAATCCAATTAGTTAAACAGAGGTGATTGTGAAATCTGCTATAGTTTTTCCTGTTCTACTACCTGATACTGTAAGATTGAACAGCTCAGGTAACCTCAAATTCATAATCATCTAAACTGCTCCTGGGCTGCTTAGAAGATCCACACACACAATTTCTGCAGAAAAGTATATCCATTCATCAGCATTAGCCAGTATTCGTTTGATGTGTCAATGTTAGAAGCTGGAATGATGGAGTTGAAGTCCTTAAACCACTTATCTTTCTAATCACTCTCCACAATGGTAAATATTGAGAGATCAGAGGGTGAATTAATATATTTTCTTTGTGGTTCAGAAATTAGTAGAAATCAAATATAAGCTTGTTGTCAAGTCCTTTGCCTAGGTTTGGTATTTCTAAAAATATGAGAGGATCCAAATCCAACCCCCCTCCCTTTTTGGCAGCTTTTTAAACTTTTTATATAAATGGTACCATATTGTGTTTCATTTTGTACTTTCGTTTTTTCATTATATCGCTATACATATTCAGGTAATAATAATAAATTATTATTACTATTATAATTAACCTGTACTGGACTCTCTCTGTATATATTTATCGACTTAGTCCTTAGAGAAATCTTATAAGCCATTGAGAGAAGTACTATTATTACCCCTGGTTTAGAAGATGAAGAAACTGAGGTACAGAGAAGGTAAGCAACTTGTCTAAGACAATAATGCCAGAAGCGGTGGAACCTGAGCTTGGGTTCAAACCTTTAGAGTTTAGTTACAGAATTTAGTTTCTTAATCACCACGTGATTTAACTATGGTATGGAATTCCATTGCATGAATACATAGCATTTCCTTGTTTCTGTTAATGGACATTTGTTTAGTTTCCAGCTTTTTGCCATTGTAAACAATGGTATGTAAACACTATCATACATGTCAACTGTCAATTTTGATTACTGGTTTTCAGTACCGTTTAATAGTGCCTAGAAGTACTTGAGAGGGGTCCAAGAAATATAATTCCCATTGTTATCTGTACCAGTAAACATTTCTGGGTTACTATACATTGATTATTTTTCCAATGAGAAATTATTTAACACAAATTATTTTGAAAATCTATTGTAAAAATTAACAATAATTCTTTAATATAAAATATCTAGTCAATATTTAAATTTTAATTATCTTATAAATGTTAAAAATATTTTCTTGCTTTTTAAAAAAATAATCAGTTTGACTCAGGAAGGACTCAAATAAGGTATATATATCAGTATCGGTTTACATGTCTGTGGGGTCAGTTTTAATCTATGTATCCCTCTAACCATCTGTGTGTCTGCCCCCCAACCCCCTTGCAATCTATTTGTTGAAGAAATGGAATCATTTGTCCAATAGAGTTTCTATCAGTCTGGTGGTTGCTAACTGCATCACAGCAGTCTAATGTGACATATTTTTTGGTCCTCTGTATTCACTGCAAATTGGTAGTTGGATCTAGAGCTTGATCAGATTCAGGCTTGACTGTCTGTCAAGAATACTGAATCACATCTGGTTGTCTTTCCTGTTGCAAGGTTAAAGGTTATTGATGGTCAATGCTTAGATTCGTTAATCATTAGGAGTAAAAAAATAGTTATAATCTCACTCTAGCATTACTTCTTCACTTATTAGCTAGATTATTTCTATAAAGAGAAACTTTCCCTCATCAGCTATTTGGTGTTCCAAACATATAGTCTGTATTAAAAAGCAGTATAAACATGTGATTTTATTCCTTCATATATCAGCTTTTTAAAAAAAGTTGTTTTCTAGTATCTATCATACATGACCAATTAAGTTTTTTATTCACATTTTATGAACTCATGTATTGTAAAAATATTTAATTATTCTTTTAAAAAAAATTGTTGTTCAAGTACAGCTTTGTCCATTTTCCTCCACCACTCCCCCTGCCCCTCCAATCCCCACCTCCCACCCTGGATCCTACCTCCTTTTGGCTTTGTGTATGTGTCCTTTATACATGTTCCTTGATGACCCTTCCCCTAATATGCATCCCAATGATTTAATTATTCTTAAATTTATTTAGAAACAAACAAAACCCCCCAAAAAAACAACAAACTATCTGTAAGTGTTTACTGGAAACTTGTGTGATTTTCATTAACTCAATACCAACCACTATGGGATCCCTGTCTACAAAGTGCCTATAATCTTATATATGAAGAGACAGGAAATCCACATGTGATGGCTGATGACCCTGACAATGTTGTTCAGAACAGCACTGTAAACTGGGAGAACACAATCAGCCAAAACGACTAGCAGATACATGGCAAGGTGTGTTTCTGAGGTGTAAGGGCAAAGGGAGCAACATAAGAAAGGGATCCATGGGTCCTGGCACAGGAGCTGGAGGAATCTGGTGAGTCACAGCTCTCACTATGAGTACTTGCAAATGGCCCAAAAGCTCCATAAGAATGTTTACTAAGGCATTATCTTTAATAGCTACGCTCCCCCTCCAAAGTTAGTGATTTTAATGTGTAACTATAGAGAGGAAAAGTTAGCACAAACCTTTAACATATTAACACAAAAGAATATCATGCTGCCATTAAAGTGGTTAATAAGGTGGTGTATTTATGATATGCTACAAATCAAAGATGCTGTGATTATCTCTGCAAGTGCACAAAGACTGGGAGGGAAAAGGCAAAATGAAAATGAAGCAAAGGTAACAGAATTTTGAACAATTTATTTTCCTTCTTCAAAAATAATTTTAAGAGGCTTTTTTCTTAAATGAGTCAGATTAAATATCCAAACTCCACTGAAATGACAGCAAAATTTTTTTGGCAAAAATGTACAAGAACAAAAGAATGAGAAAGGAGAGAACACCAGGTCAGCAAGGTTGACAAAATTTTAGAAGTCATAAAGTGGATTTGTAAGCAATAACAAATTTTGAAGATCAGATAAAGCTGACATTCTATATTACTTAAAGAAGGAAAAGCCCTTTTCACACCTTAAAAGCGTGAATATTAGGGTAGATGAATTATATCACAATAAAAATAATGCCAACAACCCAAATGTTCATTAACTGGTGAATATAATGTGATCTATATCTTTATCCATATAGTAGTATTATGTGGCAATAAAAAGATATGAGGTACTGATATATGCTATATCATGGATGAACCTTGAAAACAGTATACAAAGTGAAAGAATACAAAATTTCCAGAAGAGGCAAATTAAGAGACAGAAAGTAGATTAGTGGCGGTCTAGAGCTTGGGGGATGAGGGAAATGGGTAGCGACAGCTAATGGCATGGTGTTTCATTCTGTTATAATGAAAATGTCTTCGCATTGATTGTGGTGGAAGGGAATATACTGAAAACCATTAAATTATACTTTAATTGGGTGAATTGTATGGTATGTGAATTATATTTTAATAAAATATTTTTAAAAGGTTGCAGACAGGAGAAACTGGGTGAGGACATGTGGAAACTATATTATCTTTGTAACTTCTGGTAAATGTCAAAATACTCAAAAATAAAGGTATACTTTAAAAAAAGGATGGAAAGTTGGTGTGGCTAATTATTATTAAAATATTAACACAGATATAGAAGGTCATTTCATAATGGTAAAGGGTCAAGTAATCAAGAAGACATAAAACCCCAAATTTTATGTCATGTATTTGATACAAATTTTATTCTGTGTCAAATAAAAGAGCTTCAAAATACATGAAGGAAATCTTAAAAATGCAAGAAGAAATAAATATACAACTATAATTGGAGATTTCAGTATCTCTCTCTAAATAATTAATAGAAATGAAAGCAGAAAATCAGCATGGATATAATAGACTTGAATTACACTATCATCTAACTTAACCTCAGTGACACTGATAGCACAGCAGCAAAATACCCATGCCTTTCACATGTATACAAAGCAATTACCAAGACTACCTGCATTCTGAGTGATAAAATAAGTCTTAATATATTTAAAAGGGTTCAAATCACACAAAGTATATTCTCTCATGAAACTGGAATTACATTAGAAATCAATAACAGAAAGGTAACTGGAAAATCTCCAGTTATTTGGAAACTAAATAAATCATGGATCCAAGAAGAAATAAAAGAGGGAATTAAAAAGTACTTTGTACTACATGAAAATACAACATATCAGAACTTGTGGGGTACCACTAAAGCAATACTTTGTGGTGGGGGAGAAGATTTATGGCACTAAATGCCTATATTAGAACAGAAGAATGGTCTCAAATCAATGATCTCAGCTTACACTCACAGAAAATTAGAAAAAGAGCAAATTAAACGTCAAAACAAGTGGAAGAAGGGAATTAATGAAGATTAAAACAGTCATTAATGAAATAGGAAAAAAAGAAAAGAAAATCAATGAAATCTAAAGTTGGTTCATTGAGAAGATTAATAAAGCTGATAAACCTCTAGCCAGACCAGATTAAAAATAAAAAGAAGCAATTACCAATATCAGGAATGAAAGGTAACATTACTAAAGATTCTACAGATATTATAAGGATCATAAAGGAATATTATGAACAACTTTATGTCAACAATATTGACAACTTAGATGAAACGGACAAATTCCTTGAAAGATACAAACTACCAAATCTCACTGGCATTTAATACATATTTAGCAAACCAGGGGCTCAAAGAGATAGTGGGGACAGTGGCCTAGCTATTGTCAGGTCATAGTGGGAAGTCATGGGTATCTCTGGAAAAACAGGCACCTGCCAGGGTAGAGGAACAGCAAGCAGTTTTAGGGATTTGCAGGGACAGCGAGGCAGACCAGGCACCTAGAAAAGATGGTTATGGTCATTTAGCTCTAGATGCCCTGCACGTAATAGGTCAATACTATATTATTATTATAGACCCTTGTATTAGTATTAGTATTATAAAGAGACAAAGGTGTATTCCCTGGAAGAGCACGTTTCCCTCCTTGTGTGGTTAAACTTTTAGAGGTTAAATCCTCTGATTTAGATAATGTTGTCACTGTCTGAGAGACTGTTCTAACAACAAAGAACGTAAAGGAAAAACGAAAGTTCTGATTTTAAGTAATTATTAACTTGAATTTCATTACCAAGTATATAATCTAATAACAGTCAACTTCTTCCATATATTTTTTACTTCTTACTAGATGAAAGCAGAAACCACAGTACCAATGAATTACACTTTTGTAGTACATCTTTTCCTTCCTTTCCATCTATTCAATTTTTCCAGAGACGAAAACAAATTAAATTATTTTGTTAGAATTACAAAACATAAAGTAAATCTTGACAGCATTTCCTATAAACAACAAAATCAACATCTTGGGGTCTAAATTTCTGAATTTCACTTAAGTTCTGACTCAAAAACTTAAGATTCTTGTCAACGACCAAATAAAGACTCAAATTGTAGGTTGCATTCATGGTACAGTCAACTGTGGGTCAAGTAACTGCAATTGTCACTTCAGCGCCTACATTTTCTAAGGGTTTTATTTTGAAACTGTGGTCTTTGGAGAATGAGTGACGGGCAGTCCGTGTGATTCACTAAGGTGGTGCCTATGTCAAGTGGAGGCCGCAGAGCAGTAAATGCTGGGGTTGGACCTTGGAAACCTTCTGACTGATAGGATATTCTCAGATGAGTCACCTAAGCTCCTAGTTTAAGTTCATTATGAAAATAACACCTTCTTGACTTGGATGTGTACCTGATAGAGGTAGGCCATCTTATTTTTGAGAAGAAAAACTTAGTATTACAAGCTGACTATATATAGTGGGGGAAGAAAATCTATTTGTTGGAAAAAAAAATGCCCCTCCTTTTGAGGAAAACAGCTTTTCTTCAACTTTAGTTCAACTAAAACTGTTTTTTATTTATTTTGAAAAGATTCATTAAAACTGAGACTCTAGAATGAAGAATAAGCTGTTGATGTAGTTGCTATTTCCCAGGAAGATTTATCTACTGAATCATATAGTCTGGGTTCAAAGTTGTCCAAGTGTTTGCATGGGTAAGCCCACTGCTATACCTCGGACTCTAGATAATGAGTAAATAGCAGTAATTATCTGGCTAAAATGAACCAAGATAGGTCCAGGGCTAAGGGTAAATAGCTGTAAAGTTATATTAAATTGTTCTAGGACTAGAGATGGTTGAAGCTTCAGGGGATCATTTTCTACTTCTATGACTTTTAGGAACACTACAAAATCCACCTCACCACTCCCATTCTCTAGTCTCTATGTCCATTTATTAATGTCTACAATTTTACTATTCATATTTCCTTCTTATAGTGTAAGGCCTAGTTCCTGCTAAGAAGTAAATGTCCCTGCAGGTTTGGGGATACCCTTACTCGGATGACTACAACTGAATATGAGGAAGGCTTTAAGATTAAGTTTCCCTAAATGGGGTAGAAAAGCAGTCACGAGGAAATTGGGTATCTGAAGCAAGAAAGAAATAAGAATCCTAATGAAGTTGGAAAAAGGAATGGAACAAGGCTGGAGAAACTACATATTTCCCCAATTTGCTGGGTCAACTATCACTGGAAGGTCCAGTATGGGTTCTCGGAATATGCAGAAAAAGGTTCCCAATTCATGGAGAGGTGGGAGGAGTTCAAATTCGTAAGTGGCAGTAGATTTTTCTATCATCAAACACTTATAAAAATGTGCACATCTGCTGGTGTGAGAGCACAAATGTGAAAGTATACAGTTACACAAAATATGCAACACTGGTTAAACCTAAGTCACTTGCTTGTTTGAAGTATAGAGTCATTCAGTTAAATGAAACTTAGGAGATGAATTTTTTCATTGACACATGGAGATGCTAAGACACATAGGAGTAAAGGAACATAACCAAAGTCACAGGGCTAGTTAGCGCAGTGCTGAAATCAGAAAATGATGCTTTTTCTAAGTACTAAATAATTTGGTCACATGTTCTTTCTAAACTTCCTGAGTACCAGGCACTTGTGTAGATGCCATCCCTTCAGGGAAAGGAGCTGAATGCTCTGTGTGCTGAACATGCTCTTTACTTTCTCACTGTCATGACATTTGTTAAGCTATTTCTTCCACTTGAAATCTTTCCTTCCACTCTCTAATGGTTAAAATCCTACTCATTTCTACAAGGGTCTCTTCAAATCCTACCTACCTGTTATAATCTGTGTCCCCCTAAAATTCATATGTTGAAGCCTTAACCACCAGTGTAGTTGTATCTGAGGGAAGTAATTAAGGTTAAATAAGGACATAAGGGTGGGGCCCTGATCCAATAGTATTGGTGTCCTTATAAGGAGAGAGACCAGAGAGCAGGCACTCTCCTTCCCCCACCTCCTTCCTCTCTTCCAGTGCATATATGCACTGAGGAAGGGTGACGTGAGGAAATAGCAAGGAGGTGGTTGCAAGCCAGAGATAGAGTCCTGAGCCAGAAACCAAATTGGTTGGAACCTTGATCTTGGATTTCTGGCCTCCAGAACTGTGAGAAAATAAATGTCTGTTGTGTAAGCCTGCCGACCTATGGTATTTTGTTATGGCAGCCTGAGCAGACTAAGACACTATCTTACATAGAACTTTGGTTATACTTCTCTAACAACTATTTCCTTTTATTTGTAAATTTAGGACTATTTTTGCCCAAGAATATGCTGAAATGACATGTCAGAGCTTCTCTCAGAATTCTATCAGATAGAGCAGTTTTGGAAAGATTTTAGTTTTCAATGTGGTAAAATATAATAGCAATAAAAGTATTTGTATTAAAAAATGATCAAGGTAGAAAGGGGTTTTTAAAATAAGTAATACTATGGTGCTACATGAGACAGCGTATTATACGAAATCGGTTCCTATATTACTCCTATTTTTGCATGCTCATGAAGAGATGATATAAATACTTATTAAAAGACCAATTTATTAGGGTTTAAAAACTAAGCATTAAGCTATTACTCAATTAAACATAAATAATTTAAAATTTTTGTGTACATAGAGCATCTGCTCTAACAGCCTTTGAGGGCAGGGGTCGCCTCTGGCACATCCTGGCATCAACTCAAGCATCTTGTTGAAGTATCGTAACTATGGATATTGGTGACACGAAATGCTTGTTGAATTCTAAAAAGGTTAATTACATATTTTTCAAGGGTTTGCCTCTAACATTATAATTTTTATTCTAATTTTATTAGCTAGAAATGTCACCCAAGAGTATACTAAAACCATCTAATTTCTCACAGTCATTCCAGATGGTTCTCCAACTTCTGATAATCCCCTGCCATCAGTACTGAAGCACTCCTATGGCTAAGGGTTCCCCCTGCTTTCATTTCCCCAATACTTAAATCTCCCCTGAAAGTGGTTTCTCTTTATCTTTACGTCTCTCACGTAATGTGAAAATCTATCAGTGACAAACAGGGACAACTGCAAAGCTGCGGAAATTAAAAACAGATGTCATGCGTTAGGTACAAAATATTTCCTTTTGAACATAAAGGGAATTTGCTGAGTCACTGAGTCAAGTATTTATAGCACCACATAATTTATTTTCTGCTGTAATAACTTACTCTGTAATTCAGCAGCTCCTCCACATGTCTCTATCAAAACTATGATTTCTCAAAAATGCTAACAATGCTGACTAATAAGAAGGAAACAGTGCTACCTAAGCAAAATTGAACTAGAAGAGTAATCTATTTATGAAGGGCTTTTTAGGGACAAGCTGTTAAAATCTTTGCTTTTGCTACTCATAAGGAGAGTCGTGAGTTTTGCATTTTCCGTTCTTTTCTAATTATGTTATCAAGCGGTGTCTCACCAAACGTTTTCTAATTCCTATCTGCAGGCCTTTCCCTACTATATCACACCACAAGAATTCACAATCAGAACAAACTGCTTTTAGCAGTTTGCTTTTAGCAAGAGGTTGTAAAGTTGGCATCCTACTAGCTCCATCTGGCTGCAGATACGTTTTGTTTCAGCTGTCGAGGGTTTTTAAAAATTAAGGCAACCTTTCAAAATAAAGAGGTTCTATATAAAAGCTGAATGTCCGTTAACAATGTTCCTGCGTTCCTGTGTGGTGACAAGCGCTGGAGATGAGCGGTGGGTGCCCTCACTGAGGTGCTGCCCTTTCTTTGGCCTGCTAGACTTGTTTGCATTATTTGGCCTCAGTAGGCGTTTAGTTTGCAACCCTTGCTAAAAGCAAACCATGTCAGAGATAACTTTCCGTATGGATCTCCTCCAACACTAATCAACATTCCTCTGTTACACTAGCCTTCTGAATGGCCTCTGTTCCTCCAGCCTCTCAATCCTCCTGAACAACTAACTCTGCTCTATGTTTCCGAAACACAACGATGTCACTGCCCTGTTCAAGAGTGTGCTGTTGCACACTTCTTTGTGGCTGGAATAATATTGATCTAAACTCCTTAATGTGACACTCTAAGCATTCTGTGATTTGATTCTAAATTACCTTTCCCGTCATACTTTCCATATCTAGTGACTTAAGCGGACTGAGACTACCCTAAAAGGAAGTATCAAGTGGACTACTATGCTGTTTTATCCTTTTCAACATTTTAATCAATGATTTAGATAATAAGAAGAATGATGATTTTCAAATTTAAGGAAAAAAGGAATTGAAAATATTTATAATTTGTTTACATCATCTTGTGAGAGGTTTGTGTTAATCCTTTTACTGCTTTTGGCAAGTGCTCACCAAGGAAAACAAAAAGATCTGGAGGGCAATGGTGTTTTATGGTTATGCAAATATCAATCATAAACATAGAGATACTAAAGCCCCATTGCTTTTTAGAGCAGAGTAAGCATTCCTAAAGAATTTTTGGACATAGAACCTCATTTTTGCAAGAAGAAAAACAGAATGACAGATAAAAGATAAAAATTAATTGAAGCAATGGTTAAATAAAATAAGATCTGCATTTGTAGAGAAGTCTCTCTGCACAGCATTGGCAACTAAGGGTAAATTATACTATAACCACGAACATTTTTCTGAGCACCAAGATGTGTCAGCACTCTGCCAGGGGCTGGGATGGTAATCCTCAAATGTACTGCCATGTACAAGGTTTTAAAACTTTGGGATGGAGCCACTGAAACAGCATATAGCTATGTTAGAAAAACAAGTGACTGCCAATTGTGACACAGCATATAGAGAGTTATGCTATTAAAAAATGTGCCATTTATTAATTCCAAAAAAGGTGATATAGTCCAGATAAATTTTTTTCCCTTTTTTACTCAATCCTTCTAAAGGATTCACATTCCACTCCTGGTGGACCAATCTCTCATCCTAACACTTTGGCATGGGGCATGCCCAGATGTCAGCTTCAATGTGCTTCCCAGAAGTCATGTCAGCTTCAGTTAACTTTTTTGGATGGGAAAGATAACAGATTTTAGCTTTGGCCAAGTATAATCTTTGCAACTACCCCCACCACACCAATTAAACAAACAAATTTGTTTTGTAAAAAGAAAACAAACAATTAAACAAAATGTGTTCTTTTTCCACAGCTTTCCTGTAACACCACAGATCTTTATAAAATAATGAGTCAAGTCATTAAACATGCAATTGGGAAATCAATTACTTAGTAGATAAAAATTCTGGCCCAATACAAATGTCTCCTTAACATGAGAGACGGCAAAAATGTAAACGGCAGCCAGAGAACACTTCAGAGAGAGCGTTCTTGGACCGGCTTGCGCGAAAGCAAACCTCTTCATTCTTTGTTAGCCTCTGAGAATTTGGAATTAGTACTTTTGTTATTTCAGAGAAAATTTCCTACAAAATTCACAAGTATTGGGATGAAGCCAGTAAAATTTTGACTGTAACCATGAGGAAGAACAAGAAATATGAATGGTGACACAAAATCCTTAATCACAGAAAGTGTAAAATTGTATAACTTCAGCAGACATTGTAATATGTGAAGTAATTTAGCATGGTGCCATTGATTATTACTTCCATATAAGGTGTTTTATTTTCATGAAACTTCTAATATAGTTCTTGAAAATAACTTCTCTCGTGCTAGCCTATATTTCCTTTAAACCACGTTCCATTGGAAAGTTAATAAAGTATCATTTAACTTATGTTGGTTCCCTCGCCCAAGCACCTACGATAGCTCTGTACTGATCATATTTGAATGTCAGAACTTGGCATCAAAGATCCACATAATGATAATAACGTTATTAGCTAACACTTACATAGCACTTACAATGTACCAGTATTTCTATACCTATTGCGGCATAAAAATACAGCCCCAAAGTTGGTAGCTTAAAAACAACCATTTCATTATCTTTCACTATTTTATAGGTTGAGTGATGGTCAGAAGAATGGGTTCTGGACTCAGATTATGTGAGTTTAAATAAGTTTGGGTAAGTTACTAAATTTTTCTGTGCTTTATTTTCCTTATCCATTAAGGAAAGATAAAAGTAGGGGTTTAAATCTCATAACCTCTCCACGTTATAATTGTGAGGGTTAAATGCCATGGTACACATAAGTGGCTTAGTAGTGTCTGGTACCCAGAAGTAATCAATCAATCCTAGGTGTTATTACTATTAAATTATGTAGGTTCTTTTCCCCCAACTCAATAATAATAAATCATAAGTTTCCTAAAGGCAGAGGCTACATCTTGTATGTTGAGGGTCCTCATTTGGGTTTCCAAAGGGTTCTGCACACAAAGAAAGAGTTGAGTAAATACTTTTTGTTTTGAATCAATAGTTGCCATGAGTTAAAATAGATAATCCTCATTTTTCATTAACCCATCTTACAGAATTTTAAACTTACGGATCTGAAAAAAGGGCATAAAATTAATTTTTGGTTCCTAAAATTTTAGGTTCTCCCTCCCTCCTCACCTGGAGAGTACCACCTTTACAACTACTCTACTGGTAAAGTATATTAAGTTATATTAGACATTATCAGCATTTTTGCAAAAGGTAATGAGCCTTTCAGGGTTTGCATCCTTAAAGACTTCTGAATCCAACTGTGGGACTTTTAAGACACTAATGTCCAGGCTTCAGTCCCACAGATTTCGGTCTCACACAGCCATCGATGGGAGCTTTGCATCTGTTGTCTTTAAAAGAACGCCAGGTGATTCACAAGGTGCAGCAAGGTTGAGAGTCACGGATCCAGGCCAAAGGATTAGAGCTCATATAGAGCAATGAATGATTTGGAATCAGGGCATTTGGGCTCCTGTATTGAACAATGGATAATCAATCCAGCCAGCTTTTTGATGATACGTTCTGTAGCATTTAAAGAGGGAAGTGAGTTTCAAACCTTTTTAGAAAATATTTTCAGCTTTTCTTCTAATGAAATCTTATTTGTAAGTTCAATGTATGTAAAAAACAAACAAAAGGGAAGTAGCTTGGGGTTAGGAATTTCTGCTGTATTGCATTAGCTTTCACATTGCTCTTCTCAGTAGGAAGCTGAATCTTTTAACTACATTTTCCTCCTTTAGTTTCGGTGGCACACTTGCTCCTTATTCCAAGGCTGCACATTTCACTTTTCCTGGAGCACAACAAAATGACGACAAGCATTTGTCACAGAGCTGTGGGTGCGCGAAATGCCTGTACTCACAAGAGCCCTGGCCCAGGAGGGACGGTCCCTATAAGCCCTGCAGGGGGCACTGCTGTCTGTGCCCAGTTTCTGACTTCTCACTCAGGCTCTCCCATGGGTCTCCTGAGCTAATCAAAACTTAGCCACTCTTCTCCAAATACTCTCCGTAATATTAAAAGAAAATCTAACAAAATGAGTTTGGGACCTAGATATTCAAATAGCATAATTACTTTCCGTTACTACATGTGATGTCAACACTCTGAAGTAGACCATGTAGTTTTAATTACTTTATTTAAAAATTTTGAAGTATTTGTTGAATAATTTAAAATCTATAGTCTAATATTTTCTTCCAACCCTTTCGCTGCTCTTGAATAAAACTCTTTGTAGTCTAGACCTGTTTACTTCACAATCATTCCCCTCTACCACCAAGGTCAACAATAGGTGGGGCAGTGGGTAGAAACAGTGGAGATCTTACTGACAATAAGTAAAACCACGGGTGGACATTGAGGTTGGCTAGCTTCTTTCTTCACCTGGGGGACATAACATTTTATACTGCATTTTATACGTAGTCATGCAAAGTAAGAAAAGATATACTTTTGGGAGAAGTTCATCTGCTCTAGATGAAAATATTCAAACAAATTTTCATGTTTTGATGAAGTTATTCTGTTGTAAAATTTTTATTTTTAAGTATGTCTGTCAGGGATTACTTGGCTGCCCTGGCATCCTGCCACAGGACCCAGGCTGCCAGGTACACTACGGCGGAGGCAGAGTCAGAATGAGACTCCCAGAGGGTCACCTCTGCAGCCCTGCCCCCGTCTTCCCATGACTGTTCTGCAGATGAGATGCCTTCTCCCTTCAGTGCATTTTCAGTACATTTCTTTTCTAAAAAAAGAAAGTGTACTGACTGGAGGGACCAACAGAATATATCACATTCCATTATACTGTAGAATAAGTTAGAGCCTAGCTTCAGCTAATAATTATATTTCTTTTCTAATTGTTTTCTTGCAAAATAAATTAGTTGTTAATTTTTAATGGCACTACATAATATACTAAAAGACTGCTCAAATTAGCAACATTTAAAAAAAAATTTTATTCCCAAGTAGGAATTTTGCTACTTCTCTTGATCTCCTATGTGTGATTCTCTAGTACTTTCTCATTTGTTGACTTTTCTTCCTTTTTTCATTCCATAGACTTTTTCTCAAATTTCTGACCTTTCCCAAGTTTCTGACCTTTCCCTTTTCTGCAAATAGGACTGGTAATCACATCTTTAGAAGCCTCTTATATTTATTCTCCAGACATACCTATCTTTCAAGTTGGAATTCTGCAGTTCTCATTGTCTTCTACATAGATGCACACAAAAGTTCTAAAATAGAAACCACAACTGGCAGTTTGCATTTCTTTTGTTTTGATATTTATTATTAATCATTAGGAAATTTTTCAACAGCGGATTTCTACCTTCTAGTGAAAAATTAAAGACCTGGCAATACTGTGCCCACTGTGGAAAGTAGTATGGAGTTGCCTCAAAAAATAAAAAATGGAACGTCCTTACAACCCAGTGATTCCACTTCCAGGAATTTATCTGAAGAAACCTGAAACACTAATTCGAAAGAATATATATGCACCCCTATGGTCATTGAAGCATTATTTACAATAGCCAAGATGTGGAAGCAGTCCAAGTGTCCATCAGTAGATGAGTGGATAAAACAACTATGGGACATTTACACACTGGAATACTACTCAGCCATAAAAAATAAGAAAATTTTACCCTCTGTGATAGCATAGATGGACCATAGATTATGCTAAGTGAAATAAGCCAGTCAGAGAAAGACAAATACCATATGGTTTCATTCATGTGGATTCTAATGAACAAACTAAACTAATAAGCAAAACAGAGACAGACTCATACATAGAGAGCAGCTCTGGGGAGCCTTGAGGGGGATGGAGGAATCAAGTAAAAAAGAAAAGAGAGAGAGAGAGAGAGAACACATGGACACCACCAACAGTGTGGTGATTGTGGGGAGGTGGGTGGAGGTGGAAGAGGGTATGGGGTGATAAATGGTAATGGAAAAAATACAATAAAATAATTAATTTTTAAAAATTAGGAGATTTTTCAAAAGCATATTTCTATCTTTTGAAAAGTAGATCTGGCAACACCATGCCCACATTTTTAATGCCTGACAATAAATGACTGGAACTAAGTAGAAGTAGTTCCTTTAACATGGAACAAGCATTCTCCAGTTCTGTACAATTTCCATCTCAATCATTTACATTACTTGTCTGCATTTTTCGGGCATTTGAGTTTGCAACCTTGTTAAAGAGGCTAGGAAGAATAGAGAGCAGGCCTGAACAGAACTTTTAGGTTCCTTCTACCCAAAGTATCACATGTTGATAGTCACACTCTACTTCTAAGCACACATATTTGCCATGACACCATTGCAGGGTGTGTCATGTATTTGGTTTGTTTTCAGTTCAAGTAATGAACATATGATCTTTCTTTCAGTAGGGAATGGATAGCCTGATAAGTAGAGTGGTGTGTGTGTGTATCGGGGGAGGGTTGTTCTTATAGGGCCCTTGGAGTGTTATTCCAAAGTTCTCTTGACCCAAGAGTAATACACAAACTATGTCCTTCCATTCTTTTACAAGTCCCTCTTTCCCACATTATTAATATGTTATTGCCTATAGGACTTTCTGATTGTTTTTTTACCACACTGACAATACTTCCTGAGCTAAACATGACAAGAGGAAGAGGAGAAGAATGAGGAAAAAAAGATACAATAACAAAAACAAAACAAAAAATCAGCAGCAGTCACTAACATTTACTGAAGGCTTATTACATGCTGGGCAGTAAGCCCTTCACATATGTTACAGGATTAATATAATAACCCTACAATAATGATCATAATAATCCTACAGGGCGGATACTATTATCATACTTATTTATGTTAAGGACGCTGTGGCACAGAGATGTTAAAAACAAAACAAAACAAAAGATGCCCAAGGTCACAGAGCTATTTATTCTCAGTGTGACTCCAGTCTGTCCACTCACTGGATGGTAAGCTTTGTGAAGGTGAAGGAAGCTGTCTTTTGCAAGCTGTGTACTGTGTGTAGTGGTTCAAGTGATGGTTTCTGGAGTTAAAATTACTGGAGTATTAAGTCTAGTAATTATTCTTTTTGAAAAACAACTTTGAGCTTTGCTGGTCCTCTGTACTGAATTTTTGTTTTCTTATCTCATTAATTTCCTTCATTCATTATTAAGAACTGATTATGTACAAGACCCAATCTAGGAGATAGGATATACCAATGGACAAATGAAACTTGCTGGTTTCCTGGAGCCTTTAGTCTAGTGGTAAGACACAGAAAATAAATATAATAAACACATGTGATGCACACATATGCACAAAAGGAAAGGGGGAGTAAGATTTTTGAAGAGGGATGGGTAATATTTTAAATAGGGTTAACAGGATAGGGCTGACTAAGAAAAGTGACATTTAATTAAAGACACGATGAAACTGAGGTACGTGATCATGGAGTTAATTTAGGAAAGTGCCTCTGAGTAGGATGGGAAGCAATTGCAGGAGTTTTGCACGGAGGAATGACATGAATGGCACTTTAAAAGGGTAACTCTGGCATCTGTGTTGACAACGGACTGGGAGGGGCGCCGGGGAAAGCAGGGAAACCAATAAGAGGGAAATAATCCAGGCGCGAGACTACCACGGCTTAGAAACGGTTTTGTTACATGTATAAGTATAAATATGTTCACAAATATCAGTCTCCCCGCCCGATACCTAAGGCTCTAGGTTCCAGGAATTGCTAGGCGGTTTCAGGTGAGCTGCAACTTTCTAGCTGTAGCACACCGCCTTAGATTCTTGCTCCCTTTCCATTTTTCATCCTTGAAGGTTTCCATCACCTATTTGTACTTAGTTAAGCATTTAATAAGATATTTACATTTTATTCAACATTTGTGGTGTTTTGTTGGTGCTGGTGGTGGTGTTTGGGTGGGGAGGGGCGTTTCAGAATATCTAGTATGCTACATTGCCATAGTGGAATTCCCTAGGTTTGAATTCTCCCTTTTCCTTTTTCCTAGTTGTATGACCTTGGCAAGTTATTTAAATGTATCTAGACTCAGCTTTCTCAAATTTAAAATGGAGACAATAATACCTCGATTACGAGACTGTTATGAAGATTACGATCTAATGCACACAAAGTGCTCGGCCACAATGCTGGGCACGTAGTAGATGCTTAATGTACTTCAACTCCCACTACCACTATCATCACCTCACCTTTGCTGCATCTTATACACAGCAGGTACTCAATAAATGATTGCTGAAGTAATCTAGTCGAAAGGAATTACAAACTACAAATCTATTAAAAATGAATTACAAGTGTGCTCTGTGGAAAAGATGTGCAGCTGGTTGTCACGGCCTGCTTGAGTATGGCTGGTAGGGTAATATGGGTGTAATAATTTATAGCTTTAATTTGAACACTTCACTTAAAATGTCACATGGTGTGCTTTAATGTGATATTGTTATGTTACAGAATTACATGCTTATGATTTTGTAATAAAAAATGGGTGTTAATTGTGTCAGACCCTGTATATCACAACCAGTCTCAAGTGTATAAAAATGTAACACAGAATTCTTGCCACCCACTCCCTTTAAACAAATGAATAGGGGCTGTACTCACAGTGGCTGTGATTTATTAAATGTCTTAAGTTAAATACCACTGCTATGTTTATGGCCGCCTCCCATTACGCCAGGAGCAGAAGTGAAGGGGGAGGTGACGAGCCAAATATCAGACTCAATAATCTCATGCCTTTGAGAACAGTCAATGTCTGCAAACAGAGGGAAACAAAGTAGGAGCTCCCCTTGCAACTCGTGGATCCCCCTAAGATGCTATTTGTTCTTTCCCTCCAGGCAGGCTTCCTTCAGGAGGTCTGCAGTTCACATGGTGGCAGTGGGTGGTCTGGGTTCTCTGGAGAAGGCCCAGGGCCTCCCCTCTTTCCATGAGACTATCATACTCATTAGTTATTTAAAGAAGATAGAATCAGACAAAAATTCAATTGATCTCTATTATAAAATGAGTATAATTAAAAATTCTCTGTAAAGTGTATCTTAAATAGAAATCAGTGTTATGAATTGTAGATCACACGTGCAAGTAGCTCGAGAGAAGGGGGACGACTGGAGCTCACTGTAATCAGCTCGCTCTCCACAAGGAAAATTTTATTTCACGAGCTGAATTAATCATGAGGGGAATATGACATAAAACAATGGATGGCTCAGAACTAACTCAACTCCTCTTCTGAAATCAGCTCACAGTCTTGGGGGTATTTGTGGTAACTGGGCAACATCCATTACCCCATGATTCTCCACAAAGAACAGCTCGGTACATGTGAATAATATAACATTATTATATATTATATCATGTATTACATATAATATATAATGTTACTATATTATTAAAAAGAATAAGAAATCTTTTTTCACTCTGGTAACATCTTTGTGGGTAAAATATTTTTTAAAAATTTCATAGTGAATTCTTATGCAAATCAAACTATCAAGTGTTAGAAAGTCTATGAGCAAAAATGTTATTTCATGAGCTTGCACCTTGTTTTCTAAAATGTAGACATCTGAGTTTAAGATAGGCCCAAATTTTAGATGACAAGAAGTCAGGTCATGTTTTAAGGAAGAACTAAAAAAATAACATGACTGTAAATAAAAAATGTAAATAATAGTTATTATTAAACTGTGCATATAAAGTATTTAGCATAGTTCCTGGTATATTAGAAGTATCAATAAAAATAATTGTGATTATTATTATTCTTTCATTTATCTTCTTTGTATGGCAAATAGTTACAATATTTTTATTAAAATTAACAATAATACATTCATGATTGTCATAGTCACATGACACTTTATAGATAAGGTCTTATGGATGTCACTATTCCTAATTTGTCATTCAGTTTAATTGGGTTTTGATGACATTGGGAAAATACCTAGATAATTGCTTCTGTAGTTAGGTCTAGATCACATGTAACGTTTAGTTTGATATGAACCAAATTAAACAAATAAATCAACCAGTGTTATTAGTGAGGAAACAAAGCTGGGTAAAAGAAAGTAATTACACAGCATCATTTTGAAGAATCTTCCCAAGAATACTTAAAAAAATAGTGCCCAATCCATTATGCATACATATTTTAAGTCTGCATTTATAACTCTCCTTTTAAAATTAGGCTGTTGCCCCAAAGCACTTATGAAAAATGTCTAGAGTGGACCCTATGTGACCAAAATTCTAATCTTTTCTTAGGATATAAAACACCCTTTACAATAATTGTACTCACACCATGTTCCCCCAGTCGCTTAGTATACAGTAGACACTATTGCCTCCTAAGGCACCAAATTCCAGAATACAAAAACAAATATTAAAAAACTAAGAAGAGAGTCCAGTCAGACCATTTTCCTGTTCCGAAGAATCTGGTCTGACTCCACATTAAATGGTAATTTGTATTTCAAACTCTGCTATATTATACAATAAACCAGAAGAAATGGCAGGTCCCTCCTCCAAGGTGGATCCTCAGAGAATGATTAGGGTTAACAGTTTTGATTGGAAACTGGTAATAAATCTTGAGGTTGAAGGTTAATTGTGGGTAACAAATTATCCTTTGTGCATAACAACTTCCTATAACATTAATAAAAGTGTCTTGGTTTGTGTAGCTTTCATGTATACTAATGTTGAAGGATGCTCTAAGACTGGCCGAAGCAGAAGACATAACAGAAAGAGGGTCTGAAAGGAAAGGAGAGAGGAGGGAACAAGGAGTGAGCCCAGGAGCGCATGGAGAGCTGACAGCCTGATGAAGGCTTTCAACATTAAATAGCCTTCACAGTGTTATTAAATAGCCTGATCGTTATTTCTAAGTAACCACAGTTCTTCAAACCTTGGCTATTAGCTTATTTAAACCTTTAAAAAAAAAGTATGAGTGTAGAAGTAAAAAAAAAAATCCTTGTTATATATACATTATTAAAATTCCTTAATGTGGCACACAAGGCTCTTCATAGTCTAGCCACAGACTACCTTTTCCTTCTGCTTCTATCTCTAGCCACAAGTCCCAGTAAGTGACTCACGTACGGTATGTTCTCTGTCGTAACATTTATGACTGCCCCGCCTGCACAGTCCTCACCTCATCTCCACCTACAAGACAAATGCTTCTTTATCTTTCAAGGTACAAACGTGACAATTTCTTTGCAGTGTTCCATGCTGTGCCAGGAATTAAGGTACTTATAATACTTACGTTATATCTGTTTTCCAATGCTTACATTGTAATTTATTTTACTATCTTTTCTGTAAGTGTGTGCACTCCTCAAGGGCAGAAACCTTGACTCATTCACTTTGTATTCCGGACACCTGGGGCATTGTGGAAGTTCAATGTCAAATGAACTGAATTATACTAAATTTCTTTTGGAGTAGAGAAAAAACCAGAGTTGGGGTAGACTTATTTTCTGCCTTATTTATTTTTTGCTTTATTTTCTAGAGAAAAAAAACAAAAGGGCCCCAAACCTTTGATCCTAATATGAAAGAAGTTGAAAAGTCTAGAAAAATACTCCACAAATACTTGTTAATTCTTCACTAAAAAAACACATTTAATATCCACTCTAGAGCTTCAGCGTCAATTACTCCACAGTTGTCTTATATCACTAGTTTAAACAGTAAATATAAACTAATATTAATGAAGAACAGCAACTCCACACTAATTATCATAATTCACGGTCTCTTTGAAGCAGAGGTTTTCCAGATATTAGGAGAATGAAGCAGCCGTCAAAACTAGACAGAAAAAGTGAGAGAAGCAAGAAGAGGTTGTGATGAGAGGGAGGAGGAGAAAGGAATGTTAAGTCATACTAAAGAACAGGAGAAAAATGAAAGAAGGAAATAAATGCAAGACCCTATTTCTCTGGCCATTCTAAAATTCTGCTGTGCTGGAGGTATATGCAATAATAAACACATTCATCTCTTTTCCAGGCCGGATTTGGAGTCGGCCCAGTGTTGATGCCTGTCTTCACTCTCAAATGTTTTTCTGCTGGCTTATTTTTAAGATTAATATTTGATTTTACAGCAGAAAAAAAGATGAAAAAAGACTCTCCTTTTTCTTTTTTTTGCCAAATATGTAATCATTTGAGACCTTTTATTAGGAAATACAATGTATCCAGATCATGAAGTCTAAGACAATAAAATTCTTTTCCTATTTATAGATTTTTAAGAACCTCTCT
Organism: Mormoops blainvillei; assembly: GCA_004026545.1. NCBI lineage: Eukaryota > Metazoa > Chordata > Mammalia > Chiroptera > Mormoopidae > Mormoops > Mormoops blainvillei. The sequence goes on from PVJD01005428.1 coordinate 96,807, forward strand.
TGTAGACTGCCGGCCAAGATGGAGGCGTAGGTAGATACACTTTGCCTCCTCACACAGCCAAAAGGACAACAACCAATTTAAAAACAAAAAGCAACCAGAACTGCCAGAAAATTGAACTGTATGGAAGTCCAACAACCAAGGAGTTAAAGAAGAAGCAATCATCCAGACTGGTGGGAAGGGTGGAGTCAGGGAGCCTGGGTGGTGAGGACGCAGGGCAAGGGGGTAGCTGGCGGACCGGCAGTCCCACATTCACGTGCAGAAAAGCCAAAAGGAACAACTGGGGAGAGAGACAGACCTCACAACTGAGGGTTCCAGCATGGGAAAAGAAAGCCTCAAAACCTCTGGCTGTAAAAACCAGTGGGGGTTGTGGAGGCAGGAGAAACTCCCAGCCTCAGAGGAGAGTTCATTTGAGAGACCCACAGGGTCCTAGGATGTACACAAACCCACCCATAAAAGAATCAGCACCAGAAGGGCATAATTCACTTGTGGGTAGTGGGGGAAGTGACTGAAAGCTGGGTGAGAGCCAAACAAGTGTCATTGTTCCCCCTCGGACCCCTCCCCCATATACTGCACCACAACGCAGCCAAGTGGGTTGCCTTGCCCTGGTGAATACCTAAGGCTTCACCCCTTATAATGTAACATGTGGCCTGAGACAAAGAAATATGGCCCAAATGAAAGAAGAGATCAAAACTCCAGAAAAAATACAAATAAGTGATGAAGAGATAGCCAACCTATCAGATGCAGGGTTCAAAACACTGGTAATCAGGATGCTAACAGAAATGGTTGAATATAGCTGCAAAATGGAGGAAGAAGTGAAGGCTATACAAAGTGAAATAAAGAAAAATATACAGTGAATCAACAGTGAAAGAAACTGGGACTCAAATCAATGATTTGGAACAGAAGGAAGAAATAAACATTCAACCAGAACGGAATGAAGAAATAAGAATTCGGAGACAGGAGGAGAGGCTAAGGAACCTCTAGGACAACTTTAAATGTTCCCACATCCGAATCCTAAGGATGCCAGAAGGAAAAAAGGGAGAGCAAGAAATTGAAACTTATTTGAAAAAATAATGATGGAAAACTTACTCAACCTGGCAAAGGAAACAGGTTTCCAGGATGCCCGGGAAGCTCAGAGAGTCCCAAAGAAGTTGGACTCAAGGAAGCACATACCAAGGCATATCATCATTACATTACCCAAGATTAAAGATAAGGAGAGAATATTAAAAGCAGCAAGAGATTTTGGAGAGAGTTACCTATAAAGGAATTCTAATAAGGCCATCAGTTGATTTCTCAAAAGAAACCTTACAGTCAAGAAGGGGCTGGAAAGAAGTATTCAAAGTCAAGAAAGGCAAGATTACACTATCCAGTAAAGCTATGATTTAGAATGGAAGGGCAGATAAACTGCTTTCCAGATAAGGTCACGGTTAGGGGAGTTCATCATGACCAAGCCCTTACTATATGAAATGTTAAAGGGGCTTATCTAAAAAGAAGAAGATCAAAACTATGAATAGTAAAATGACAACAAACTTACAACTATCAACAACTGAACCTAAAACACAAAAACAAAAATAAACTAAGAAACAAAAATAAACTAAGAAACAACTAGAAAAGGAACAGAATCACAGAAATGGAGATCACATGGAGGGTTATCAGTGGGGAGGAGGAGGGGGTGAATGGGAGAAAACGTACAGGGAATAAAAAGCTTAAGTGGTAGGCACAAAATAGACAGGGGGAGGTTAAGAATAGTATAGGAAGTGGAGAAGCCAAAGCACTTATATGTACAACCCATGGACATGAACTAAGAAGGAGGGGATGCTGGTGGAAGGGGCTGTGCAGGGCAGAGGGGAATAAAGGGGACGGAAAAAATGGGACAACTGTAGTAGCATAATCAATAAAATATAGTTAAAAAAAAGAAACTATCTTATCATTTGTCAATGGCGGGGAGAAGGGCTGCTGGAATATCTATATTTTTTGTATTATTATAAGATTTTTCTTGTAGTAGCAATTATAATCATCATAAATGGGAGTTCGTTTGGATTCCACTAGTTAGAATTACCTACAAGCTATCACATCTGTAGTAGGACATGTAGGATCCATAGTAATCACTAAGGGGCAAAGCCAGTTAGTTACACAAGTAACTCCTAAATCATCAGAGAAATACAAAAGTGAATCTGGTGTGATTTTCTGAGTACTTAGTATGTTTCCCATTAGAAATATGTAGAAATTAGTGGTTAATAAATAATGATGTGACAATTAATTGACCACAACACACAATCGGCATTTCCTGACTTTGCCCCCCTTGCTGGATGTATGATTGAAAATGGTTGGAGAAATGAAGAGGCAGGAATGGTTCCAATTCAATATCTCCAAGCAAAAAGACAAAAAAAGCTTCCAGAATTATAATGGCTAAATTGGGACTCACTTGAAGAATCCTGTTATAGTTAAAGAGTATGAGCTTTGGAATCAGACAAAGCTGAGTCTGAGTCCTGGCTCCACCACTTACCAGCTAAGCGGCACAGGTTCTCTCTAAGCCATGTTTCCTTCCCCTTAGATGGGAATAACAGTCATTAAGTTGGATTAGGTACTGCCAACTCAAATGTAGCATCTTGTACAAAGTAAGAATTCAATAAATATTAACTATCTTTATTCCTATCGCCTTCCCCTAAACTTCTGCTCTTTACCATGTTCTATCAGATACACAGGCTTATTCAAGAAATAAAAAGCTTTGACATGAAAGACACAAATAACAGATTTCAGTTTACTCATTTTGGAGGGCAGGGGTTAGGGGCAGAATTTCTGCTAGAACCTGGTGGCAGGAAGCTCGCCGATCACGAGATGGCTCAGGAACTTCGGTAGTTCGCCAGGCTTTCATGTTTACTTTCTGCTTCTCTGATTAGGTAAGCTAGGCTTACACAAATGAATGACCTTTCTTCACAAATGACTGACATATTTTCCTATTGCACTACTCTGAATACATATGTGTTGGGCTTTTATATTTTGAAATAGAAATAATAACTCTCAGGGTTTTTTTTTTTTTTTACATTCAGATATGCTAGTGGATGTTCACTTAGAATGTATAAGCAAAAGTTAAAACTTAGCAATAGAAAAATTAAAGAACTGTAAAATCATGTAGACAGAAATGTAAAATATATTTCTTCAAACTGAGAAATCATGCTTTACATTTCACCTTTTCCTAATGTATTTGTTAATGTAATTAATTTAGTTATATATTACATTTTGAATAGATACAATGTGAAACAATACAGAAGGTGCCCTAAGCACTCTGGGCATGGGAAATTCTTTATTAGTAATTAGTAATTCTAAAGATTTTCTACCAACATGGGTGAACATGAAATATATTATGCTCAGTAAAAGAAGTCAGACATAAAGAAATATATATTATGTAATTTCATTTATGTGAAATGTCCAAAAAAGGCAAATTTATAGAGACAGAAAGTATATTAGTGGTTGCCTAGGAACATGGAGTAATCCTAATAATTTAAACCTGGGTGTTAAGGCACCATCGTCAAGAAAGGCTTCTTTTTAAGAAGCATGAACTACACACAACTTATCAAAAGTAGAGAAAAGTGAGAAGGAACAGTAGGGGAAAACCATAACAAATCCCAAGGATCTAAAATGATCATATTGTAAGTGAAAATCTTTTATAATAAGCAAAGCTCTAAAAGATAAGTATTACATCTCATCTGCGCCAATGAAATAGTCTGCTCTTATGAGAATGGTAAGTATATGTATACTATCTTTTCATTTAAAAAATATGCAGTCATTAAATATAATGAGTTAACATAAATATATGTGTTATCTACTTATATTTAGGTATATGGAAGGATTTCCAAGATGTACTACTAAATGAAAAAAGCAAGGTAGGAAAACAGCATGAATTGTCTGATTACTGTAGTTCAAAAAAAAGAGAATTTTATCTGTATAGTCTGTCAATAATACCTAACTCCCCTTTCCCTTCCCCAGGATGGAATCGATTGTCAGAGGAAATGGGATAGAGGTGGGAAAGGAAGTTTTATTTTGCACTTTATATCTATCTGTATATCTTTCTGAATTTTCTAACCATGTATATGTATTAATTTTACTTAAGAAAAAAAAAAGTCTATTTGATTGATGGAATTATTTATTGCATAAACTCCTACTGGCCATGTCAATAATTTACATTGCTACCTACCATACTGTCTGGCACAGTAACTCTGTATGTTGCGGTGCTCAATAAACTTTGGTTACATTAAAATAAGACTAATAACTGTTATTAAAATGTTTTTAAAGTAAGTTTAAAATAGATTAGCAGCTGAGTCCAATCTCTGAAGCAATGCTGAGCAAGACCCAAGGGGTCATACTCACTGAGCAGCATGAGAATGGCTCATCTGCAATCTGTGGCCACAACAATGGAATTTATATGTACAGATTTTCCTGAATTAAGAAATGCACTATGCCCCAGAAATAATTTCCCATAAAGCAAATTTAAAAGTATCTAAGAATCAGTATGACCCATGCTCACCCGCCCAAGCCCTTCTGCGTCAGTTATCAGTGCAGTGCTCTTTCCTCCAACGCTACCTTTCTTTGCTCTGCTTTGTGGTACAGGAGCTGGACCTGGAAATGGTCCTTGTTGCCAGATGGCACACTATCAAGCTTTGCCCGTAAAGGGTAGTGAAGGGGCACTAGAGTCTGAGTGGTTTCTTTTCCTGGTTCTGGTGTGCTTCTTCCTCCTGGTTCCTGTGGTATGCACCTGCTAAGGGTGTGTGGGACACCCAGAAAGCACTTGCCATTTAGTGAGTTTCAGCGGTATTCCAAACAGTGGCTTCCTGCGATGTTTCACTGGCACCCTAGTGAGCGCATTCCCAGTAAGTCTTGCAGAACTCTGGTAGGCAGTTTGCTGCTTGCCAGCCCTGGTCTGTGGCACCTCAGTGAATTTCTATGCCACTCACTGGCCACAGCAGCACCTCCCCAACATGATCTCTCAGTTTTGTTGGGGAAGGGGCCTCTTCCAAGTTTCTTTCCTGGGTACTCTGCCTGAGCCCAAGAGGTACTAACAGCACCCTTTATTTGCTATGCTTGTATTCTTTAGAATTCTCTTTACTTCTTAGTAGTTAATCCTGTTATGACTTAATAACTCCTTGTATTAAATTTTCCGTGTTCATGTTACTGGTGTTTCTGACTCCTGACTGGACCTTAACTAATTCACACTCAAACCAAACCAAACCAAACCAAACCAAACCAAACCATTCCAAGCTAACAACAAGGAATTAAATCCATAAACCCACCCTTGAAACATTAAGTTTGTATTGTTAATTTCGATAACACAGAGAAACACCATGGCATTTAGCCCAACCTGTTAACTAACTGCATTAAAAGTTCCCACAAAACTAAAAAAGAAAAAACCACAGTGTGGTGGCTTTGTAATGTGTAAACTAAGCTAAGCTAAAACTGTATTTCCCAGAACTCTCTTCCCTCTGTGGATCCAGGTTAGTGCTGGCCGCAAGGGAAACCTGTCCAAGATCTGGAAGGCAAAAATGAAGCAGCAGCCATTACACTCTGGAGGTCAGGACAGGATGCCGGGTGCTGCTGTAGTTCATACACTTTGTCACTGATCTGTTGGTACATCTTGATATGGAGAAGGAACTGAGCTCATAATTCCTCCAGTTCCTACTGGATCTCTTCCTTCAGCTTCTCCTAGTCCAGGGCCAGGTGCAAGCATAGCTCCAAGGCCAACAGTGTTACTTCTCTTACAGGTCATCTGCACTGTCAAAGTTGGAGTTGGTAAGAGAGAGACACAGGTTCCAGTTTGTCCTTGTCTTTTTTCAGTGTCACATCCAGCTTTTCTTCCCGACTGCTGCTCTGATGACCTCCAAGGACGTCAGGTGCAGGGGTAGACCCTAATTCAAACTTCCATAAACTTTTCCCACAGTTTCCATAACAGTTGGTCCCTATAAAAAATTCCTTACTTCATATCACTTATGGCGTTTCTGGTATCAGAGTCAAGCTCTTATTAATATACATTGTAACATGGTTAAATGATTCAGCTTAAAAAGAATCCTATGTGACTTGGGTCACTTGATCAATTGAGTTGTTACTGTCAATTCTTTTTTTCTCTATGTTTCTTCTTCTTTATTTCTATACGATATCTCAGTTTTAAAGTATCTTTGATGTTGAAGTGGAGAATTTTTTAAAGAACCATTTTCTTTAACAAATGCCCATGTGAGCACTCTTAGATGATATGAAGCTAGTTAGATTTAGGATGAAGTGTTCTAGCTACTCTGAGATATAGAGACAAATTCCCTAGGTGGCTTATGATCCTAATAGGCCAGGAGAGCCTGGCCTATTTTTCTAACAGTGTTCTCCATACTAGTTGAAGGATGAGATAAAGAACTACGAAGTTTCCAGAAGACTAGTATATCTGCATTAAAGAAAACTAGAGGGCCTGGAGTTGGGTTTAAATTGGGAGGGAAGATGAAAAGATGATGTCAAAACTTCAGCAATGTCATTAGTTCTAAACCAAAAATTCATTTGACTGACATTTTTGCAATTTAGCCTCATTTCCTGATAATGCTCACTCGGTGTGATTTGCCAGTTCTCAGCAGTATGAACTTCTTAATAAATTCTACTTTCTGTCTCAGAAGAGGATGGGAAGGCGAGTAGGTAAATAAAGGGATATTCACTGACTCAGCAGAGAATGAAGGGCTCCTGATTAGGGAGAACTTTAGGTTAAGACCTTTAACTCGGAGACTGTGGGCAGATTATTTGGAATAAAGTTTTTAGAAAACTGGCCTCATCGACAGATATTTACTGAGCACCTACTAGCTGCTAGGAAAGCAGCTAGGCCTCGTCATTTAGAAATGGTGGATGAAACAAAAAGGACAGGCAGAACAAAAAGCGTAAGACTACTGCTAGCATCTAAGGGCACAATCATTTCCTGGCTGGGATTCTACCTGAGGCACTTCATCTTAAGCCTGAGTCCTTCCGTACCACTTCTCAAAGCCCTAAAGCTAGCTGCCCGCGGCTCAACAGTGAGGCGGCCTGGCTGCCACAGGTTTATCGCTCCCTAGCGTACAGTTCAGAAGGATGTATTAAATGTGCTATTCAGAATGTAGCTATTTAAATTCTTACAAGTCCTTCATAGGAAAAGAAAGAATAAAAAGAATTTGCTGAATTCGTTTGCCATAAAGCTAATTTCTTTCTGAAGAGGCATGGATAGGAGAAATGTAATAAATGTAAATGACAGAATTATGAGTCACTAAACATTCCAGAAAATTCTCAGAAGGTTCATAGAAATTACCAATGAAGTTTAATTTCTGCCCCTATTGATTTATTTTCTTTATTTGTACATTCATTTAACAAATATTTACTGATTGATATTAGGATATCACAGTGAGTAAGAGAGACAATATCCCAACCTCATGGAATTTACTTTCTGTGGTAGGGGAAAACACTCAAATGTAAACAAATTAATATATAATTTCAGTTGTTATACAGGGCTATAAAAAATGAAGCAGGGATAAAATGAGTGGTTCTATTTTAGGAGATGATTTAGTATTATAAATTTTCCACACATAGTATACAATAAATGTTATAATAAATATAACCACAGATATGTCTTAGACATACTACAAGGACAAGATTCATGTACTGAATACACTTATACAAATCATAATGAGCTTATATATAGATCAATGAAACTTACCCTATAGAAAGCACTGGTCAAAGGGAGTAATGCTGCAGCAATGTTATATTCTTCTAAACTTGAGCAATCCTTATGCAAAACAAAGAGAAATAAGTATTAGGACATTTATCATAAATCACAAATATATAAAAACAAAAATGTGGGACATATTGTTGACTGTTGTATGGGGTTCTTATTTTTATTCCAATTTTTCACTTAAGACGCACTAAGATAAGTTCTAAAATATATGAGGTCTATCCAGAAAAAGTCCAGCCATTGTTAATATAATGAGAATGGTTTGTGCAACACTGATATAACCTGGTAGCCAGGAAGAGTAGACTGGAATGCATGTGTGTGAACAATGATGACCTCACTATACTAGTCGGTGGGGGCAGTAGATGCTGTTGAATGAGCATATATGCTGTGTGGCCGTCACATTCAAAATGACTGAGCGAGTAAAGCAATGAACCTGAGTCAAATTTTGCGTTATGTTTGAATGTTCCTCCACAGAAACTATTCGGATGATTCAGAAGGCCATGACTATGGGCAGTTGGTGATTGGCAGCTTCATTATGACAACATGCCCACTCATGCATCATGTCTGTTACAGAGTTTTTTGATGGAACATCAATTTACCCAGGTGACTCTGCCCAGATTTGGCACCCTGAGACTTCTGGTTTTTCCTAAAACTAAAATCACCTTTGAAAGCCAAGAGATTTCAGACCATTGATGAGATTCAGGGCAACAGGACAGAGCAGCTGATGGCGACTGGGAGAACTGTGTGAGGCCCGAAGTTGCCTACTTCAAAGGGGACTAGGGCGTCATCATCCTATGTACAATGTTTCTCCTATCTTGTACCTTCTTCAATAAATGCCTATTTTTTACATTACATGACTGGATGACTTCTGGACAGACCTCATATATATGTCCTAAAGCTAAATGCTCATGATGAACAGCTACCTTTACCTATCTCCTTCACAAAAACAGTGATACAGTGTATAATTTATACAAAAAAAATTTGGAGGGAGTTTTTAGCAGATTTAACTATTGCATTTCACTGAATCTAAGATACACTTTATTTTCCCCCCGCATTTTAACTTCTATGAGGCTGGAATGTATCTTATAATTAATTGGAAATATTTTTTTCTCTTGATGTTACATACAAAGAGTATTTTGTTATTGATCAGGCAAGAAATATCATTGATGCTAAATCCCACTGGGTGGAATGTTGTTGGAACAGTCAGAAAGTCTTAGTGGCAACGTAAAGTGGTGCAGCTGCTAGGAAAACAGTATGGCAATTCCTCAAAACTGAAAAATGGAATTACCATATGATCCAGCAATTCTACTTCTGGGAACGTACCCAAAGTAACAGTGACTTGAACAGATATTTGTACACTCATGTTCATAGTGGCATTATGCAGAATATCAAAAATGTGAAAGCAACCCTACAGATAAATAAACAAAACGTGTGCATGCACATGTATGTGCAGACACACAGGAATATGACTCAGCTTTAAAAAGGAAGGCAATTCTGACACATGTTACAACATGGATGAACCTTGAGAACATTATGGTAAGTGAAATAAGCCACAATGTATGATCCAAACAAAAAAAGCTTCTGCACAGCAAAGAAAACCATCAACAAAATGAAAAGGCAACCTACTAAATGGGAGAAAATATTTGTAAACAACTTGTCCAGTAAGAGAGTAATATCCAAAATATTCATGGAACTCACACAACTCAGGAAAAAAACCCCCAAATAACCCAATTAAAAAGCGGGTCAAGGAACTGAACATTTCTTTTTAATCCTCAACTGAAGATTGTATATGTGTAAAAAAATTACATATAATTATATGTAATCTTGGGGGGTGGGGAGGGAGAGAGAGAGAGAGAAACATTGATCAGTTGCTTCCCGTATGCTTCCTGACCAGGGATCGAACCCACAACACTTTGATGTATGGGACAACACTACAATCAGCTGAGTTACCTTGCCAGACATTTTTCTGAAGAATACATAAAAATGGCCAACAGGGACCTGAAAAGGTACTCAACATCATTAATCATCAGGGAAATGCAAGAAACCACAATGATGTCACCTCACATCTGTCAGAATTGCTTAAATTACAAGCACTAATAAGGCTGGGGAGAAAAGGGAGCCCTTGTACACTGTTGGCGATGTAAAATGTTATAGGTACTATGGAAAACAGTACGGAGCTTCCTCAAGAAATTAAAAAATAAAACTACTTTATGATCCAGTAACTCCACTTCTGGATATATGTATCCAAAGGAAATAAAATTATCTTGAAGAGATTATTTATACTTTCATGTTCATTGAAGCATTATTTACAATAGCCAAGGTATGAAAACAAACTAAGTGGCCACCAATGAATGAATCATAAAGAAAATGTGATTTACTGGTATATATATACTGGAACATTATTCAGCCTTAAAACAGAAGGAAATCCTGCCATCGGCCCACCATGGATGAACCTGGAGAGCATTATGGAAGCGAAACAAGCCAGACAGAGAAAGACAAATACCTCATGGTAATACATTCAGGTGGGGAAAAAAAAAAGTTGGACTCAGAAACAGAAAAATGGTGGTTGCCAGGGGCTGGGGCATGAGGAAAACGAGGAGATGTTGGTAAGACAGAACAAACTTTGAATTATAAGATAAATAAGGTCTGAGGATCTAATATCTAAGATGGTGACTATAGTTGATAATACTGTATTGTATAATTGAAATTTGCTGAGAACAGAAATTAAGTATTTTTACCAAAAAGGGTATGTATGTGAGTATGTAAGGTGATGGATATGTTCATTAATTCGATTTTTTGAAATTCTTTCACAATGTATACTATATCAAATCATCATATACACTTTAAATATATAATATTACAATTTTACTTGTCAATTATACTTCTCTGAATAAAACTGGAAAATAATACATAGTCAGGTTATGTAGAAAAACATCACTATCTTTTTTCTATGTGGTATCACTGTATGTTGTCTATCATCTCCATGGATTTTATAAAATAATCCCAGAACACGGCAAAAGTGTGAATCATCTTTTCTTCCTGACTTATTCCTCACCCCTTTGCTTAGGACATTGCTATGCACAAGAATGTCATCCCCTGTGTCCTAGCACATCTGAGTTTCTTTAAGAGAAATGCCTTGCATGTTTCTGAAGAATGTCATGAGGCCCAAGGCAATAAAGTTCAACAGACTTGAGCTGTAATCTTCTTCTAAGGAAATGGTTGGGATGCCAAGATGCCTTTTGACTTTGATTTCACAGCAGGGCTTCATTTGTAATAATTCTGTCCAAACTTTAAATGACAACAGCTGTGATATGAAGTCCAACACACTCGTTTATAAAAATTTCCCACAAATTAAAAAAAATTAAACAATGGGGAATTTCAATCCATGACCAATTAGCAGGGAACAGGCAATCCTAAAACATTTAAGAGCTATTTATTATCTCACAAAATGTTTACACATTTTAGTTCATGTCTCAAACCTGAGCGCCAGTCAAATGCTGATTGCAAAATATAAATATAAAATTCTTTGCAAATCACGTTACAGTCATTCTAAGTTAATTAGGTTGAAAAATGGAAAATTTTTAAAACAATAAGTCTACAACTATTGACATAGCAATAGCATTCCGGAATGGTGCAGTTATCTATTGGGGAATCAGTCCATAAATACACATCCTGAAGTCCCCAGTGCTTTTGCCACATAATAGCAATGTGCTTACAGACATACCAGGCAATTTATAAACTTGCAAGAACTTGAATACTAGATATATTTTATTCTGAACTCTGCTATGTAGTTTTCCTTTAATTTTCCTGCTACAATTAAGAGAGAGCCCTGCAATCTCAATTTCCCATTACCCTCAATTACTTCATACTTTTAATCTGCACACCTTTGAACTGTCACGGCCAACATTCCTGTTTCATAAAACTTTGGAATCTCTCAAAAATGATATATTTAAACATTAAAGAAAAAAAAGACTGAAAGGTACAATTGTCTTATGCACAAATGTCATATACAACTGACTTTTTTTTTAGTTTAGTAGACATAGCTCAGAAAAAAATTTTTGAATTGTCCAAACACAGAGAACATTTGCATCTTCTACATAGGGACAAAAATTAAAACCATCAAAGCCAAAAATACCTCTTCATATCAGTACTCTGCTGCTCAAAAATGTTAGCTTTGATCTGACCATTACAGGATAATGGCCAACCTCTTCTTCCTGGCTTGTGAACCCTCCATGGTGTAGACCCAACTCCACGCCCAACTGACTATATGATTCCTCTTGCTACATGCTTTATAAATCACCTTCTGTTCCACACCACAGTTATTCCTACCACATCTAACAACCCTAGGAATATTGTCTATGCCTTGCTTTGTCATTTGCATCCCCCCACCGCACCTCCAAATACACTGTCCCTTATATTTCCCTACCCTTTCCAAATATAGTGCTAAGCACAAAATAAACAAAATAACTCTTGTTGTAGTTTCGGACTCAGGTCATATTTTGGTGTTAATAAACTTATACAACCATAGAGAATGTATCAGAATTTTAAATACTATGGTTATTTAACATGCACCACAATTCCCATTGGGATAGCAGGTGAATACCAGGTTAGAGATATAGTATTAAGCCTCAAGTTTTTGAGAGACTGGCCCTGGTCTGCTTCAATTTTTTTTTCTTTTACAAATCCACTTTTATTTATTTACTTTTCAGGAAGTTTAAATCCTTGAGTGGAACAGCATCACATGAATTCTGTGTCCAATGGCCTTAGCAGGAAGGTTGCTTCGGAATTTAGCACAAGCCATGCCGCTGTTTCCATGAGCATGAGTTTATCTTTCCCCAGGTTACTCAGGTTTTGCTCGGTGTGCCATGAGGAGTCACTGTGTTGTTCTTTGCTTTGTGCACAAAAGCACATCTCTTTGTACACTTAACCAGATTTAGACAGAATTCAGTTTTGGTTCGAGCATAAACACCTTCAATTTTAAGAAGTGCTGTGTGTTAACTCTGGTTTCAGAGACCCTGCTTACAACCAACAAAAGTGGCCGCGGAGCACAGCTTTTCACACATTTGTCGTTACAGAAGTCTACTCCCTGCAGGCCACCACAGGCTTCAAGGTGGCAGAAAGAGCTGCTTCAATTTTATATGCCTGGAAACGAGAGCCCTGTGCCTGGCGTACAGTAACAATAGCTAACATTTATTGAGGGCTTACTATCAGACATGTTTCAACTATGGATTTACACAAATTATTTCATTTAATTTTTACAACATGTCTAGGAGGTAGATACTTCAATTCATTTTGTTGATGAAGTAACAGAGTCATTCACAGATTAAATAATCGCCTGGGGTTACGCAGTCATAAATATAGGAGCCAGGACTAAAAACCAGGTAGTCTTACTCCAGTACTTATGCTTTAAACCTCTATGTTTTCTTGACTCTTAAATGCAATGTGGTATGGAATTAAATCTAAAATGGCATCTGTGGAAACATATACTTAGGCAAAAGAAGTCTTCTAGTAATTATAAATAAATTATAAATTATTTATAATATCCTCAAGACAAAAGAAAACTACACTACATTTATGAAAAAGCAAGTGAACATTTAAAATATGATTGTTAAATTTAAATGCAAAGGAGGGGTTAGAAGAAAAATTTTTTGTCATGATGTCTTCAGGAATTTTTTAAAAATTTATTTATTTATTTATTTATTTGAGAGAGGGGAAGGGAGGGGAAAAAGAGAGGGAGAGAAACACTGATGTAAGAGAGAAATGTCAATTGGTTGTCCCTCGCATGTGCCCCGACAGGTGACTGAACCCGCAACCCAGGCATGTGCCCTGACCAGGAATCAAACCAGTGACCTTTTACTTTTGTGGGATGACGCCCAACCAACTGAGCCATGCCAGCCAGGGCTTCAGGAATCTTTAAAAAATTAAGACATACAGAGGATCAGGTCAACGCTTCTAAAATATGCCTAATGGGAGTGCTTGAAATAGAGAATGGAGAAAATAAAGGTTGGAGAAAGAAAAAGAAATAAGGAAAAGAATTTAGTCCTTATTTTCAAAGGGTGTCAGATAGGATAAACAAAAAGATATTTGGCAGAATGAATAAAATGTTGGTGTATTGATATGAAGGAATACTGTATAAAAATGAAAAAAGAAGTTATAGCTGTATCTATCATCATGGCTCAATCTCCCAAACACGATTTTGAGCCAAAGAATTGAGACAAAACGGACACACCACCACCACCGCCATCACCGTCAAACGGGCCAGTGCTGAAATGGGCCGGTGCTGAAACGGGCCGGCATTGAAACGCGCCTCCCTGACTAACATTAGCCTCTACTTCTGTTTATCCCGTCCAAGCACATAAAGGTAAACATGTGCAAATGCAATCTAGGGTTTTATAAAGTGTACCCCAGCAAGGTCAAAGGATTGCTTAACTTAAGTAAAAGAGAGACAATAAGGTAATCAGGATGATTTCATAATAAGTGTTTTAAAAGAACATGATTTGATTTCAAAAGATTAAAGGGGTTTCTTGGGAAAAATAATGAAGGACTTAAATGTTTTTGTAAAAATGATCACCTTTAGGCTGGTGCTGTAAAAGCCAAACACAAAGTAAGCTATCATGCAATGATGCCAGCAAAATTATTTTATATATCCTTCCCTCCTGCAAACAAAAGTCAGGTTCATACCTGGGTTCTTAAAAAAAATGAGCACATTGTAATATTGTAACCTAAATATTTGTTAAAATAAAATTTTATAATTTCTTCTTATAATGTAACAAACACTTTCCCCCTTATTTGGTATGAAGTTTTAGTCCCTATTTTAAATGAACTTACTGGTGGTGATAGCAAAAATTAGTTAGGATGTAAAGGATGCAGGGGTGACATCATATCCATATTTAATTCTCTAGTCTGGTGTCTGAAGAAGCCAGACAGGTCCTGGAGAATGAAAATATTCTACAGCAAATTCAACCAAGCAGTAGCTCCAGTTGTGGTTATATAACGAAGATGGGTTGTCTTTGCTAAAGCAGATTATCATGGCTTCAGGTATATTGTATACAACCACTGACTCGGTAAATATTTTCTTTCCTATCCCCATCAGAGAGAAGGACCTGAAACAGTTTGCATTCATATGAAATGGACAGTTGTAAACATTTACAATTTTGCCTCAACAATATTTTAACTAAACCCCTTCCCATCCAAATTTAGTCTGAGGAAATCTGGACCATCTGAATATTATATAGGACATTATATTGATTTACAACATTGATGGTCTGCTAATCAGGCTGGATGTGCAAGAAGTGTCTACTATGTTGGAAACCTTGATAAAACACGTACTTTGGAGGATGGGAGATAAACTTTATGGAGGTTCTGGCATTCTGGGACATCTCATTCAAAATAAAAGAATTTGTTGCACCTTATACCTCCCATTATGAAAAAGGAAGTACTACTGCTTCTGGGAGGCCTCTTTGGGTTACAGAAGCAGCACGTTCCACATCTGTGACTACTGCTCTGACTCATACCAGGTGACACAAAAGCTTCCAGCATTGAGTGGGACCCCGGGCAGGAAAGGACCCTACAGTGGATACTGAAATCAATGAGCCCTGTTTCTCATCACACCCAGTGACTCACTTAGAGAATCTGCACTTCCCATTGCTGTAACTCTGAGCTCTGCAAGGTTAGAGGTTCTAGTCCCCAAAGGAGAAACATTTCTACTAGGGGATAAAACAAGAATCTCATTAATCTATCAACTACAGCTATCACCAAGGTCCTTTAGACACCTAATGCAGACAGGAAAAGAGCTACCATTTTGGCAGAGATAACTAAACCCGAATGCCAGGTGGAGGCAGGGCTAATGTTATACAATGAGAGCAAGGAGGGGTATATTTGTCACCCTGGTAAGTCCCTGGGTACATCTTGGTACTTCGTTGCCAAATTCTGATGGAAAATGAACAAGTGCATCAACCCTGAACTCACAAAGACATGGTGACCAGGGACTAAGCCCCCACCAGGATGAGGACCTGGGTCATACTGCTAAGGAAGCCACTGAAAACAACCAAAGGATAAGGAAGTCAGGAACGGGTTGGGGAGAAGGGAGGTGAATAACATTTGCAACCCTATGATCAGCTACAGCAGCAGGGGCTAAAGTTTTTCCCACTTATCCTCTTCTAAGTTTCCTCCAGCAAGAAAGGCATACTAGGATTCTGGAGGACCTGCTCCTGAATACGCATGAAGAAGTGGAGCCCAGTAGCACAAGTGAACGTGCCAATGCCCTGCAGATATCCCTGCAAGAAAAGACTTGTTGCCCCCATGACTGGCAGTGTTGTCAACAAGCCCCTTCTGGAGTAGCCAATATTCAATGGATGATCAAGAGGTGGTTATAAGGGCCGAACCACTTTGGCTTAATGTGGGACAGCTCCAGCTTGGGAATTCTGTGGGTTTAATTGAAGCTATCCTTGGATCCACAGTATTGTTTGACTTTTCCTTCTGTTCAGTTCCACTTCTTTTCCTTCCCTTCCACAGGTATCAATCCCAACAGTACTCCTTGAAAATATCCTTTGCATCACACTCTGCCTAAAAATCTGTTTCCAACCTGAAACAACTTCCCAATACATTAGTAGCAAGCATATCTTTGTGTTCGGTTCTGTTTTCCAGGGAACCCAGGCCAGGACAGATCTTTGGATTGAAAAGATCAGTATGGCTACAAGATAATAACTGGGCTTAAAAGGAAATAAGAGCTGATGTTGAATGAATGCTTAAAAGGGTACTATAGCAGTGTAGGTGGGATAAATGGTAGCTTTGATAAGGATATTAGAGGTGGAGGTAGAGAGAAGTTGATTGAGTTAAAATATTTTTACAAGGCAAAAATCAATATAACTTGGCATTGGGGTTGAGGTAGAAGATGTCAAGGATCTTTTCAGTTTTTGTTCAATGATGATGCCATTTGCCAAGATTAGGAACAAGGGAAGACTGAGGGGGTTTGAGGGATGGATATATCAATGAGTTCAGTTTGTAACTATTAAAGTTGAAGTGCCTTTGAGGCATGGAAATAAAATATCAGGTAGCCAGTTGCATACACGGGTGTAGAGCTCGAGGAGAAGGTCTGGGGTAGAGAAATAAACTTGTGAGTTAACCACATATAGGTGGTGATTCAAGTTGTGCGTGTGGAAGAGATCATCCTTGAAGAGGATATAAGAATGAGACTTAAAAAAACAAAACAAAACATGTTTTCAAAAACTGAAGGCCACCAAGTAGAGAAGGATGAGCTTTTAAAGATGGAGAAGAAATGACAAGAAGGAAGGACGATATCTAGGAAATGCTTCATCATGGAAGGCAAGGAAAGAAAGTGCTTCAAAAGAACCATTAATTGATAAACTGTTTCCTTTATCTTCAAAGCAAGGAAAAGCTGGTGGACTTAACCATGAGGAGATAACGTTAATAATTTACATAGTTTCCACAGTTTCAAAGCAGCTCCTATGCTGCATACTTTGTTTGCTTTCCTTTAGAGCCCTTTCCCCAAGAGTGTGCTTTAAGCTCCTGTGAGGGAAAAAGAAAGTGAACTGTAAATCTGCCACATTTAGGACAGACAAATAAATAAAACCTGTAGAAAAGCCTTCTTCAACATTAGACAGCCTTCATGTGTGTAATTCAGGGTACAGGGAAAAACAGTTCTTTTTAGCATTTTAAATCCATGGATCATTAATACTTTTATAATATGAGTAAAAGATAAAATAATAAAATATTTATATAACCAGTTATCACAAAGAACTAGAGACAATTTTCTTCATCATTTATATTGTGAAGCTAATGATAGCATAAAAGCAGAGAATAACTTAGCTAGCTCTTAGTTTCAAGAATATTCTGGAATGCCACTGTAAATAGTTAAAAATGAAAATTGGCAGAAAATATTTAAATTATGACTAATTGCTCAGCAGCGTTATTTACAAAAATCTTTTGAAAGTCAAAATCAGGTTCAAATCTTTTTGAAAGTCAAAATACAGTAAATGAAATACATGAAAGCAAGAGTCACTTAGCCACATCTAACCATCCTTAAAGATAAAAAGCAAGGAATTATCAACCTTGTGGGGCTAAATATATTTTTTCTGAAGCACTGATGAAAAAGACATTCAGTAAAATGTAAAGTGCTGCATAAGGTTAGGGTAGTAAAATGAAAGCCATAACTAAGAAAACAATGTGCAAGTTCTGAAAGTCTTTCTTTAAACAAAGAAAAAATTGGTATTTTAAAAAATTTGTATTGAATTTATTAGAGTTATATTAGTTAATAAAATTATGTAAGTTTGGATTTTTATTGGGGAAGAGGGGTCAGGAACACTTTTTTTCTTTTTCATGGAAAAACAGGTAGTATTGGGAAGAGGGAAAAATTATTCTAAATTGTGTGACTCAGGTTTGGACAGGAGTAGAGGGCGGAGGGTATAGGAAGGAAAGGCAGGAGCCAGGCCAAGCTCGAGATACAGAGAGAAGCTATCAGCTTTGAGTGCAGTTTGTAAGACCTAATATGGGCACTCTGGGTGCTAGCATGAGCAAAACATATCATTAATTTAGCACGCCGAGGCCTCAGTACATATCTGTATAAAACCTAGTCCGTCTTTCACAATCTGGAAGGAATGGATAAATTCCTAGAAACATACAACCTTCTAAGACTGAATCATGAAGAACTGGGGTATTTGAACAGACCAATTACTAGTAAGGAGAATGAATCAGTAATAAAAAAATTTCCCGACAAACAAAAGCCCAGGACCAGATGGCTTCACATTTGAAGAAGAACTAACAGCAATCATTTTCAAACTCTTCAGAAAGGAGAAGCGGAGGGAACACTCCCAAACTCATAAGGCCAGCATTACACTGATACCAAAGCTGAATGAGGACACCGCAAGGAAAGAAAATTACAAGTCAATATCTCCGATGAATATGAATGCAGAAATCTTCAACACAATATTGGCAAACAAAAATTCAACAAAAGAGCAAAAGGATCATGTAACATGATCAAATGGGATTATTTGATCTGATTATTATTCAAATCAATTATTTAATTATTATTTGATTATCTGATTATTATTCCACAGATGCAAGGATGATTCAACATTGGCAAATCAATCAATGTGATATACCACTTTAACAAAATGAAGGACAAAAATCATCCCAATAGATGCAGAAAAGCATTTGACAAAATTCAACATCCATTCAGGATATAAAAAACCCTCAACAAAGTGAGTAAAGTGAGTATAGAGGAAATGCACCTCAATATAAAAAGGCCATGTACAGGAAGCCCATGGCTAAAATCATACTTGGTGGTGAAAAGCTAAAAGCCTTTTCTCTAAAATCAGGAACAAGGCAAGGATGCTACTCCTGCCAACTCATGAAAGAAAGGAAGGATGGGAGGGGCAGAGAGGGAAGGGAAAGAAAAGGAAAGGGACAGGAAAGGAAAAGAAAAGGAGGGAGGAGAGGAGAAGAGAGGAGAGGGGAAGGGAGGAGG
>PVJD01005429.1:0-115937 GCA_004026545.1 Mormoops blainvillei
GCAGGGGGAGCGGGTGGAGTCAAATTCAGCAACGCTGCTGTGTTCTAGACCCTCCGGTGAGTAGCCTGTGTTCAGGGGTTTAAAGTACACCCTGTTTACTGTTAAGATAGGTGCGTTAAATACGATAACGCCAGCGTGTTATCTGCGGCATGAAGTTACTCTGCCGCCATTGCAGTGGAGTTGGACTAGGGAGACTGACGTTGATAACTTGGTTCGTAAAATCAGAAAGCGACCGATCTCCGGGAGGGAAGGATAGACTGGCAAAGACGTAGCCTCTCACAATGCATAGTTTCTACAATAAAATGCAGTTGTTTTCAACTTTTTTGTCTGTTCGATTGTTTGTTAATGAATGAAAGGAAGATCCTGAGAAAAGGGTTGTATAAAAATTGCGCCTCAGGACCAGTTATTATTTTTTAAGTAAAAGTTACTGATAGCATTACATGTATTTGCTGTGTGTGGAGGTCTTTATTGTCTCAGATTTAGCAAATGTTTAAAACATGTTGAGATTTTCTTTTATGAGCTTAGTTATTCTATCATTATTTATCCCAGGAAGGTTTTCTATTCTTCAACTGGAAATTCCCATGGAATGGGGGATTTCAGGAGCGGGGTCTCTCCAGGTGCTGTGCAGGCCGCATGCCAGAATGTTGGACATGTGACCTAAGGACGTTAGAAGTCGTTTATCGGTTCAGAATTCCTAAGACGCAGTTACATAAGTTTTGTTTCAGTGCCTCAAATTATGGAAAATTTCCTATCATACATACAACCCATTAATTCTCAGATCAGGGTATTTGTTTCAAAATTTTCTTTATAGTGGTCTAAAAGTTTCTTCTTGGCAATTTCTTTTGCCCTTTGAAGTAGCAAAATAAAGAAATCTATGTCCTTTCCTACCAGGTGACAACTTTTATGTGTATAGCCAAATAGTAGCAAGTTTCCTATACACTCCTTCATATCATGTTATTTCTAATTACTAAATATGATGCTTTCCTCACTGTAATTCCATTACATCTGACCTAGTTCAACAGTTTCATTTAATCTCACTTGATCTCTCTCTCTCTCTCTCTCTCTCTCTCTCTCTCTCTCTCTCTCTCTCTCATCCTTCCTCCTTGCCCTGTCCTCACTCTGGTCTTTCCCGTTCTTTCTCCAGCCCTGCTTTCCACTCTTAGAGCCTCCCCTCCCCCTCGGCCCCCTGATTGCTTCTCCTGTCCTGAAAACAGGCAAACAGAAGCTGGGCCTGGGCCTGACAGGTGGCTCCCCCGGGCAGGTGGATGTCTCCTGGGATGGGTAGGAGTCAGGCCTAGGACAAGCCTGCTTCTAGGTAAGGGGGAGTCATTAAAACTGTTGTGGCTCATGGCCACCAGCCCAGGCAGAGGAGTTTCAAAGTAGCAGTGCCTCCCAAGGGCCCTGCAGGGAGCTGAATGGACAGATGGGGTTGGAACCCCGCAGGACCCCAGCTACCCCAGAGCCTGTAGCTCTGGGGCCCTGGAGCCCTGAACTGGAGTCAGAGGAGCCCCGGGAGGCCAAGGGCATGTTCGACAGTGTCTATACATCTCACATTTGAAATGCTTTCGGGACGTGGAACCTCTGATTTTTACAAAAACAGATTCTGATGCTTAAAAATAGTGAAATCTCATGGCAATCCTGACAGATCAGTCTCCTGGGGAAGAACGCCAGCCTGGTGCTTGGTGAGACTCCGTCCTCTCCTGCTGAGTCACTCCATTCCCATGGAGACTTCCTGCCGGCAGGCTGCACGCCTCCATCAGCCTCTTCCTCTTCCTCAATGACAGCGTCTCCGCCCCGTTTCCTAGATACTAGGCTTGATCACTGGAGAGTAAGTTTATGTTACTGATTTTGGCATTTACCTAATAAAAACAGCTGGTAGGTATTCTTTCAACAGAGACCGGATGGCTAATGGCTGGAGTTCTGCAGTGACTGAGACCGACGATCAACGCAGAGCCGAGGTTCGGTCTGTGGGCTGACTGCCTTTAACCCAACCCTGCCCCTTCTCAGCTCTCATGTCCCATTCCTGTGCTTCACCTTCCTCATCTATCAAATGGTGATAAGAATAGTAATTACTGGTTACAATTTAATTGTTAATTAAAATTAATAGGGTTGTGAGGATTAAATGCCTTCATACTGATACATGTAAACCACTTACAGTAGCACTTGGCCGCTACGAAAGGTGGAGCTCACCCTCGAATTCTCTGTAGTTTAGTAGCGAGAACAAAGATTCCAATGGGCAATGATAAACGGACTGGAAACTTTGGTTAAGACCATTAGATCCACTAAGCTTCTCCCTGTAGCTCTACTTTTCAGCCATTAGTTTTTATTTCTCCCTCTCTTCCATAAAGATGTCTTCGGATGGGCCAGTGACCTTCAGATGCCTTTGCTGGGCGTGTTACAAGTACCGATACTTGATACAGGACAGCAAACGTCATGGGCCTTTTGAAAAGGTGTGTACTTGCGGTCAAAGAGCCCAGCTATTGATCAGGCTTCTGTAAGAAGTTGGGCGGTGTCTTAGACACCTTGGGCTGTATAACAAAATACCGTAGGCTGTGCGGTTTAAACAACAGACGCTTATTTTTCACGCCGCTGGAGGCTGGAAAACCCCAGATCAAGGCGTGAGCAGCTGAGGCTCCTGGGAAGGGCACACCTCCTGGCTTGTGAACAGCTGCCTCCTGGCTGTGTCCTCATTTGGCCTTTCCTCAGGGCGCGCATGTACAGAGAGATTTCTCTGTCTTCCCCTTCTTATAAGGGCTAGTTTCATCCTGTGGCCCCACCTCCATGATCTAACTTATATCTGATCGTTGCCGTAGATAGCAAATTATCAATAAGGAAGGAAGCGAAAGGAACCGGACACGGTTGTGCCTCATCAGCCACGGAGCATCAGCTTGTTGGCTTCCCCGGGGGCGGGGCGGGGTGCAGCTTCACACACTCCCGGAGATCACAGTGTTGCCCGCCAAGGATGGACGCCCCTCCCCTGCCCCTCCCGTACTGGATCGTTGTGGGGACCAGGGGGAGGTAAGCACACTCGCAGCAGAAGTCAAAATGGTGCAGGGAGAGGCACTTGACCATAGAAGCCCGTCGGTCTAACTAGGCGGGGGACCCGTCAGAAGCCTGCAAACACTTGGGAAGCTGACTGGTTGTTTTGGAAAAGGACCTGGCCCTCCCCAGGATAATATAATCCCAGGGAACAAAGAAGCCTTCCCTGTCTCTCAGGGTGACCTGCGCTCGCCTCATGCTCTTATTCGTCCTCCCTCCATGACCACGTGGCCTCGGCAGCCATGTCGCCAACAGCCACGCAGACTCCAAACCCAGGCTCCAGGCCAGAGCTCGGGCACAGCAGCACAGCTGGCGATACCGCTGAGCGACCCGAATGGGGGCTGAGACCACTTAGCGGCCACCTAAGGACTGAGCTTTAACATGACACAGAAACTCTGGACACTGGCCTTTGTTTCGCCCTTGCTGAAGACACGGCTGGATTTATTCAGTGGCAGGGCAGGTGGAGATGGGACACCGGGGCAGCCCTCCACGCAGATCAGCCCCACCACAGCACAGCCTCCCACGCCCGGGTCTGCGGAGCCTTCCCCTTGGCCGCCTGACAGAACGCTGCTTCCCTGGCATCATGGCCGCCTCTCAGGTGCCCTGTCTCTGAAGACCACCACGTCGGGAGTTGCAGCTTCAACATACGAACTGGGGGGACATGCCAACCTTTAGCCCGTAACAGGCAAGTCACAAAACTGGCCGACACCTACAGATCAGATTCTTCATCCGTGGAGTGAAAAGCAGCACTGCCAATGCTGCTTCACAGGGTTGTCGTGAGTTTGCGGTGCGACGGCGCAGAGGAAGCCCAGGGTGCAGAGTCTCGGGGGTCCCCCTGTCCTGCAGCTAATGACCTGTGTGCCGAGAGGATTTCCAGGAATACATATCGAAACTAGAAACAAGGATTCTATAGTAATTTGCAGTTGATAGATGAGTGGTATTTAACTCTCCTTTGGGCATTGTCTTTCCACTTGATTTTTGCAAGTATATCAAGGCACCGTCGCAAGATTCTGGGAGGAAGACCGTGTGGGTATCTTTCAAGAGCAAAATCCTACTTAGTGGCTGGCAGCTGAGAGGCATTTCAGCAATTCTTATCATTCAAACATTGTCAGAAGGACTTTTAATTGTTCTCAAACATTGCCTTTCATTTGTGCTCACTTCTCTTGTTTCAAGAAATGGATCCTTTGCTTTGTGAGGCTGAGGCATTGTTTAAAACATTAAACAATGGCTTCTCGTGACTATTGGGAGCCAAGCAAATGTTCTCAAAAGTGCTGGGCCTGCCTCAGTGGCTTATTGTGGATCCAAAAGTTCCCACCAATGTCACCGTGGTCCTGTGGGAGCTGCAGGCCAGTGGGAGCTTCCAGCTCGGGAAGTCTGTGACCAGCAGGCTGCCTGTGGGTACACAGGCAGGATGTTGTGAGGATCACACGCGCAGGGCGTTTCTGCTTTTCCCGGAAATGTCTAGAAGGCAAGAACGCGCTGCATACAAACTCTTAGGAGACGGCCGTATAGCATTCAGATGCACAACCTGACCCTAGCAGACCCTCGTTTGGTCTTTGTTGAAATTCTAGCCTGTGGAAATACTTGTTTGCAATAACATTTTGGCCTTTTTATATCCACCAAAAAAAATCTTTAGTACATTTCGAAGCGAAGTAGCATGTGAGAGACGGTCAGGCTCGACCTCATGTTCCCAGCCCCTTCACCTCCAAGCGGGGCTGTTTCGGTCAAATGGCTCGGTCTTGTGCTGCCCCGTGTCCTTGCGCGTTAAATGCCCAGCCGAGAAGGCTTTGGTGAAGATGGAGAGTGAGGGGGTCGCTGGAGGCCAGGAATGTGGCAAGTGCTCTGGAAATTGCCCCTTAAGTCACATGCTGGAGGCGCAGCCACAGTTCCATTATGTTTATTACTGTTTCTGTTCAGTTAGAACGTAATGTCTTTTTTTCCAAGTAAAAGCTTTTTATAAGCTAGGGAGCTTTAGGCTGCACTAATAGAAAACCTAACTAAAAGTGTTTTAAATAACAGGTAATTTATTATCTTACATAACAAGGAATCTGGAGGCTGTCGGGATTGGTTAATTTGGCAATGCAGTGATGTCATCAGGGGCTTGTTTTCTTTCCATTTTTCTACTTCGATCTTTCACATGTTACATTTAGTGCATGTTCCCTCCAGGTCCCCCCGCCCACCCCGTCTCTCTGTCTCTCTGTCTCTCTGTCTCTCTCTCTGTCTCTCAATAAACCCGGGAGAGGATGGGGGAGGCCTACTTAGGCCTCCAGGCATCTAAACAGTGTTGCAAGTTTTGTGTTGTTAGCAAAGAAAGGAGCCAATTGCTGGGAGTAGGTAGTAAATGGCAGTTGAATAGGCAACCAATTTTCAACTGTTGCCTTGCTTTGCATGTTGTCAGTGTTATTCAAAATAAAGTAGCAGGTGGGAAAAGACATCAGCATTTTCAGAAGGCAATTGAAAGGTTTACAGAGGAATGCTTAAACATTAGAGAGGGACAAAGCCAGCTGCAGCAGTGAGAGAAATGTGATATATTCACGGAGAGGTAACAGTTCCAGTGCCCAGAAGTTGGAGACTGGAATAACTTTGGATAGCTGCTGGCTTTTCTCTCCTTTAGAAAAAAAAGAAGAAAAAGAAAAAATAGACATAGTCTCTTATGACTGGGAAAACTATGGCTAACAACGTGCCACGTGCCTCTGTTCTGGGTCATTCAGCTCCTGCTCCGCGAAGGGACGGCTGGGGAAGTCAGGATGAGGGGCGGACTCCCCCCCACCCCCGTCCTCAGACGCCCGCGTGAGGGAGACGCACAGGGCAACGGAGCTCAGCGGAGGTGAGAAAGAAGCTACCAGAAGCCTAACTTCCAGGAAAGCCCAAGAGCTGAGGAGAAAGATGCAAATGTTAGACAGATAAAGGCCTTATAATCACCCTTTCAGTATTTTTAATACTGCCCAGGAGATAATGAGACAATATCTCCCCTTTAAAATTAAAGAGGGGCATTTATTAGGTGTAGGGAAAAATTAATGGCCAATAAAAT
Source organism: Mormoops blainvillei (assembly GCA_004026545.1). Classification (NCBI taxonomy): domain Eukaryota; kingdom Metazoa; phylum Chordata; class Mammalia; order Chiroptera; family Mormoopidae; genus Mormoops; species Mormoops blainvillei. The sequence continues at coordinate 6,071 of PVJD01005429.1, forward strand.
CCGTGAAATCTATTAGCATTCTAGGCTCAGATGAGAGGGCTGGGTAGAATTTAAGTGTGGACTTCAAATACCGGAAGTGCTGTTTTGCAGAGAATAATAATGGCTGGTTGCTTTTATACCACACTTAGGTCATGAGTAGAACCTGAGTTTACATTAGTGTGTGAGGGTTTGGGAAATGTTACAGGGAAGGATTTCTTGAGCATTTGTGCTTTTACAAATCATAGTAAGTTGCTAGTGGAGGCTGTGCCCTATTTCTTTGCCAATTTCCCTCAAAGAATAATATCTCTGTTGTTTCAGTTTGATTCAAGAAGGTTGGGCCAGATTATATTTCATGCTTCCTGCTAGTCCTTTAAAATAATTCTTAGTCATTTTAAGGCTTCTTGGGGGAAATGCTAATGTTCAAGTTTCCCTCCATGAATAATAGCGCTGGCATTTGAGCGGTGACTGCCTGCCCAATGGTGACCAGAAGGGCTGGGTGGCTGCGTGCAGACATACTGGGAAAGGCGTATTTTCTCCTCACCCGTTTATTTACCTTTCCCAGCCATCAGGCTGCTGTGTCAGCAAAGCACCTGTGTGTGTGTGTGTGTGTGTGTGTGTGTGTTTCTCTTTTGCACAAAAGACAATAGGTGCCGTGTGAGGGGGGTTGCCGGTGGAAAAATCAAAGATGTTCCATGCTGAGCACACGGCTGATCACCTTGGAAATTTCTCTTGGTTTTTAGATAGCACCTGCTCGTTATCTTTAGTAATGATGTTCTTGAAACATGAAAAAATGGAAGCTGACAAATAAGAAAGGAGTGTACTTCAACAAACCTGGTTCATGTCAGAATTGAGATTCAAAATATTTTAAAGGGATGGCAGAAAGAAACTTTCAGAGGGACACACTTCTAACCCTTCATCTGATATTCCATTAATAGAACCCAGAAAGTAACATACTTACAGGAAGCTCTCAACCTGTCCTTACATTGGTGCAAATACATTTCTTTTGTTTTTTAGTTTCATGGACAAAAGGTGACTATATGAATAAAACTAATTAGCTATCAGGGGGAAACCACGGCCGTTCATTACAATCAAAGCTCAGGGGGCCCATTCCAAGGTTTAGTAATATTGCAGGCCCTGTCGATGCTTTAAAAAATGAGTTGGTTAATTCCCATAATTAATTTAGAAACTCGAGTCCATTTTCTGCTTTGAAATTACATATTAAATTTAAAAGGTGAGATTGGCATTGTAATGAAACATCAGACACACCAAAGAAGTAAACAGTTGTTTTGTATGGTTAGGAAAATGCTGCTGAAACAGTGCAATCCAGCAAGTTATGATCTCACGGGACAGTACGGAATGATATCATCGTAGTTTCTAGAAACTCATTGTTTGAAACTAAAACTCTAATAATGTAATACTCAGAGTTTCTCTAGCCTCTGAACTTCATTATCAAAATGAAGCCCTAATTATGACTCCTGCTATACCCTTGGTGATTAATTTGGTAGTGACACCATTAATTCACATGCACTATGATGCTTTCTTGTATATTATACTCTGAAAAAATTAATTTTGCTTGTGGAAGACCATGTTTCAAAATGCCAGGACAACCTCAGGTCTTATGAGCTGGATCCACGGTATTTTATGGGTTTCATCAAGGTAGTCTCACTAGTGGGGACAGTGAGATCCCTCAAACCAAGTCCACCAAGCTAGAGATGGGTGAGGAAGGCCGCTATTACCCTCCCCACGACAGGTGTCCAGAACCCTGTCTCCCCTGTGTAGGGGAAGGCGGGGGAGACAGCCCCCATTCGACCATGCAGGTGGCATGGCAGAGATGTTGGGAGACGGGTGCCTGCAGGTTAACTTGCTCAAGTCCCTCCTCTGGCTCCCAGCTGCATGGGCGACACTATCTAGATCCCATGGAGACGCGCCGTGAGCGCAGAACCCGCTCTGACAGCTTCGTACACACACAGAACGTGAACCGTCCCATCTACAAGACTGACTACTGATGACAGAGTACAAGCACGTCACTTTCGATATAGCTCTGTATTAAGTAAAATGTATTATTGAATTATTTTCCCCTTTTTTTAAGTGTGGTTACTAGAACATTGCAAATAAATGTCACCGTTCATGCCCTTTCCACCCCAGGCCCTGGCGACCCTCCTGGCCCTTCAGGACTCCTGTCTGGCCGCCCCGCGCCCCGCTGCTCTTGTGCGATGCTCCTCCGGGATCCCATTTGGTTTGGCTTTGTTTCCCTTCGCAACCTCTACGTTTGTGTGACTGCTTGATGTGTCCGCCGTGCGTTGGCCAGACCCTCAGCGTCGTGTGTGTCCGTTTCCCTGGCACCGTATCCTCTAGGCACGTTGTGGATACGCAGCAGACACTTGGTCAAAGAGGAAAGCAGTGGAATAAAAGAGTCTGGAGCCTGGGAGGCGGCCTCAGCTGTGCGCTCAGATCCACACTCCCAGCGTCTCCCTGGGCCAAGCCCAGTTCCTCGGCGCTGCCTGCACCGCGTCCCTGCAGCCGGGTCCACGAAACTGGCCCCACTTCCCGTTCCTGGAGCCCCAGTCGGGAGCCTCCTCTTTCTCTCAGCTTGCTTTTCTAAGGAGCCAAACTGACTTTCGCCCGTATTGCATGTTTTGAGCAAGAAAAACAGGTGATCTGGCAGATTTAGTTAAGGATGAAATAGCATATTGGGGTATTTAAAGATCTCTATTTTGAATTTTTTTTTTTTTTACTTCTTATTTTCACAGAATTTCACAAACTGATGTCAGTGGACTCAAAAATTATTGCAGAATCCAGCCATGTGACAAGAACCAGCATTAGAAATGCTAGAAGGTAGTGAAAGTAGACCCAATATTTATCATGAATAACTTGGGTGATTCTTCTGTTAACCATTCAGAAAAATTCCACCCCCCAAGCTGACTCTTAGGCAGGGTGAGCGATATTCATCTCAAGCCCTGTGATGTTCGGTACGGGAGCCTTGGCTCTCAGTGCCAAAGAGCTGGCTTTGAGAGCTGGACTCGTTCAGCACTCACCAACCAGGCTGAGGAGGCGACGGCCGTTGCTGTGCCGGGATATCTATACTCAATGGTAAGGCTCGGTTTCAACTGTAATGTGACACTTCATAAATAAATAGGGAATGCTGCATGATTAACCTAAAGACATGTAGTTGCCTGAGCAGCAGCTTAACACATGCAACCTGGCTGCAGCCTGTACAAAGAACATCTTCAAAAATTTAATGTGGCATCCCATGGATGGAAAAGTAACCATTATCATGTGGTTGAGACTGTAGGTTTCCACCATTCGCTGGGAAACAATTCTAATTAGGCCAGTGGGAATTTGGGGTACAAATTTTCTATAAAAAGGGAAAACTGGATACTCCTTTTAGGTCACCTAAAAGTAGTGCCCCCTGAAGGTGGGCAAGAGTGGACTTATGGATCACTCTGCCCAATTCAACATGGTCCCTCAAATATCTATCTATCTATCTATCTATCTATCTATCTATCTATCATCTATCTATGTGTGTGTGTTTGAATATAGTGAATATATATAATTAATAATCATTAATGTAGATATACTTGCATGTCTATATTTATCATAAGCAATAATTTGGGAAGATGGTGATTTCTCTTTTTTTAACTCTGCCCAAATCACCTTCATTCGGTGGAGTATCTCCCGTGTCTATGTATCCAGGCAGCTCCCACTTCTGATAACAGAACTTAGTCCCTGGGCTATTGTGGGGGGCACTGACCTTGGGGAGGGTGTTTCTGTCAGGTTTTTCAGGAGGGTTTCTCTGTCAGGAGCCATGTGACTCCACACCAGGGGCGGGTGATCCAAGTTGGGGCAACTCAGTTGCTGTGTGGGGAACTCCTCAAGTTCAAGATGTGAAAAGAGGGCTTTTTCTCTTCCCTGGTCACAGCTCTAGGGGTACAAGCTCGACAAGTCCACATGGAGAAAATCATCTGAGGGAAGGAAGATTCGAGAGGTAAAACATCCAACCAGAGGCCTGAGACCTTGGCTTTAGGCCCAGAGGTCAGGTCCACTTCTGCCTTTTCAGCCGATGGGTTTTACAAACCAATAAATTTTCCATTGTCCACTTTGGCTGGTTCACTGGGGATTTCAGTCATTTGCACACAGGAAGGATCAAGGTTGACACATCCCGTTAACAAGGCAACAAGCATGTTTAAATCCAAAAACACAACATGGCTTTCTCGTGGATCTGCTGCTTTTCTCAAACACAAAAGCAAAAACAAACAGAAAAAACCTTCCACAAGACTTTAATGAACTACTGTTCCTAATTATAAGTATTTTAATTAAAAAAAAGAACAGGATTTTAAAGCAGCATTTTATTCAACCTACTTTCTCAAAAGATCCCCCCTCGGAAGCAATCAGGACTGTCAAAGATAAATATTACACTGTTGATGTCAAGTGGGATTTACATCTGAATATTCTGCTGAGTTGCCAGAAGCATTTGTCATGATGTTTTTCAAACCCTATCACCCTCAAGCAGGAGCGTCATCTGTCTTTGCTTGTAGGGGTTTCCATGCAGCAACATTAAGAACAAACTTAATTGACAGTCAGTAGGAACCCAAGAGAACGGAGTTCATGAATCTCACACTGCAAGGTTTTTATGTAAAAAGATTTTTGTTCTTTGGTTACATAGAGCCATCAAATAACCTGAGTTATTTTTATTTCAACTACATAATGAAAGTTCAATAATATTTACCCCCACTTGAAATCTTGAGAACTTGACCAGTGCAACATAATCCTAAAATAGAATTACCATTATCAAGTGTGATAATTCCAGCTGTCAAAGGGGAGGGGGATTATGGGGGTGGGTGTTGAAGGTGAAGGGATGAAGCAAAAAAACAAAAACCAGCAAACAAACAACCCCCACCCCCACCCCGCAAGCACAGACTGTGGTATGGTGATTTACAAGAGGGATAGAGGGAGGGTAAAAGAGAGTAAAGAGGGAGGATAAATGGTGATGGAAGGATACTGGACTTGGGGTGGTGAACATGTAACTGAATAAAAAAATTGGGGGTTTAGCTGCTTGTCGCCATAAAAGCCAAACTTGGGAGGCAGATGCTGGGGCAAAAGGAAAAGAGGTGTCATTCAGGTGCTATGTGACCTGGGAAAATGGTAAACTCCCATCTCAAAGCCCATTGCATCTTTCTGCCTTGGAAAAAGTCCAACCATCCTCAGTAGTACAACCAAGACAAAAGCCAGTGTCCAGAGTTCCTGCTCCAATTTAAAGTACACTCCTTTGGAGCCCACAGGGGGCTGCTAAGCTGTCATACTCCCCATCCAGGTAGCTTAGCATGTCCTCTGCTGCCATTCATTTCAGGCTCCCTCCCGGCGCCTGCGTGTGGAGCCTGTGCCACTGCTAGGCCATGCGGCTGCTAGGGCTGCAAGATCACATGTTCCCAGGCGAGAGAGTATGTGAATGCATCAGCCCATACATTACCAGGTGGGCAAGAAAGCGGGGGAGCCTCTCTCTCCCCCTCTTTGCTCGGCTGTACCTGGCCCATGCACAGTGTAAGTGCAGAGCCCGAGCAGGAGCCTCTTCATTCCCCTGGGATGATACCACTTGGGTATAGCACAGGCCAGGTGCTTTCTCAGGATGACCAGTCAGCTTCCCAGACTTTCACGTGCTTTGGGTGACTCCACCTCCCAGCCAATCCCTTCTTTCCCCAGGCTGGCCCGACAGGCCTCTTTGGTCAGCACCAGCCCCTGTACCATTTTGACTTTATGGCATGTGCGCCTGCCTTGCCCTGATCCCACTCCTGATCTGGTGCTGGAAAGCGGGAGAGGCTTTTCCTATCCAATTACCTTGCTAGCTTTTCATGCTTGGGCTCCATCCATCGATACTTCGAGCTTTCCATGGTCTCAGTGTAAGAACCTCCGCCACTACCACTTTGGACCATGGCAGGGACACCCTGGTGGTTGGACAGACTGTCTACTGGTAAGAATACAATGCATAATACAATGTTGAGGTGATGTATTACAGAATCATACACCTAAAAACCATGTAATTTTTTAAAACACTATTACCCCAATAAATTTTTTACAAAGGTATATGCAGTCATAAGGGTGGGGCCCTAATCTGATGTGATTATTGTCCTTTTAAGAAGAGACATGGTTAGAAACTATCCCCACCCCTGCCCAGCACGCACTCAGTGGGAAGGTAGCTGCCTCCAAGCCAGGTCAAGCACTCTGGCCAGAAACTAAATTTTCTAACACTTTGGACTTCCAGTCTCAGTAACTGAAAAAATAAATGTCCACTGTTTGAGCCATCCAAAAAAAAAAAAAAAGTGATAGTTTCTATCTGTAAACTCTTTTGTGAGTATTAATCTTTTGCTAGAAGATTCATAAAGGCCCATCCTTCACCCATTCTCACCTGTTCTGTGACTATGCTGTCACAATTACATTTTGGCAAAGAGAAGGGACTCCATTATGGAGATGGAATTCTAACATCATTTTTTCTGGATTCAAAAATTATTGGACATCGAGTCTTCACTTTCGAGTTATTTGTAATAGAGATAATTCAGTTTATCAAAGTAAGTCATTTTGAAAACCATGAGAGAGAAGCTGTCCGAGAAGAGCTCGCGTTTTACATGAGGGACTCCGAACATTCAGCAGCACACTGAGGTTGCGAAGGCCGGCTCTGGGCTGTGGAATCCGACGGGCTCGTGTTTGAATCTCTGTTCCGCTTTACCAGCTGTGCAGCCCCTAAGCAGTGTTCTTAACTCCTCGATTTCTTAGTTTTTAAATTGAGCAATGGCAGTACAGTCCTCACAGGACTGTTCTATAAATTAAATGAGATGATACTGAGGAGGGCTTAGCAGAGAACTGAGCGGAGTAAACATTCAGTACTTTGTGTTTCTGTAAGAATATACCCATCACCCGCAAGGATTTCTTTGTTCTGCTTTCTATACTCTCCCCACTGACCCTCCTACACCACCCCAAAGCCCATGTCCAGTGATCTGATTTCTGTCATGACAAATGTGAGTTTGCAGTTCCCAGAATTTTATATAAATGGAATCACACAGTATATATTCATTTGTCTTCATTCAACATAATTATTTTGAAATTCATTCAAGTTGTAGCGAATATTGGTAGTTCACTTTAAAAAAAAAAATCCAAGTCACGTTCCATTGTATGCATGGAGCACGATTCGTCCACTCGCCCGCAGAAGGACGTTTGGGTTGTTTCCTGTTTGGGGGTTTTCCAAGTAAACCTGCTATGGACGTTTCTGTACAAGTCTGTATATGAACGTATGCTTTCCTTTGTCCTAGCTAAACACCTAGGAGTGTGACAGCTGGATTGGACGGTAGGGATATGATTAAATGTGAGGAAACTACTAAACCTTTAAAAAGCGGCTGTGATGCTGTAGCCATGGGCAGCGCATAGCCCTGCCAGTTGCCCCACGTGGTTGTCCGAACTTCTCCGGCACAGTCTATCTCTTGAATTCTGGGCGCTCCGGTACACGGATAGCTGTGCCTCGTTACAGTTCTCAGTTGCACTTCCCTAATGACTAGCGATGCTGAGCGATTTTTCATGTGCCTATTTGCCACCCACCTCTCTCCTTTGTTGAAATGTCTATTGAAATCTTTGCCTATATTTAAGTAAGGTTTTCAATCATGTTGTTACTGAGTTGTAAAAGTTCTTTATATATTCTACACACAAGTCCTCTGAGAGATGTATGTTTTGTAATTATTTTCTCCCGGTCTGTGGCTTGCTGTTTCATTTTCTTAACAGTGACTTTTGGAATACAGAAGTTTTTAATTTTGATTGAGTCCAATTTGCCATTCTTTCTTTATGGGTCATGCTTTTCATATTGTATCTAAGAAAGTTTTCCCAAAGGTACGATGTTTTCTCCCAAAAGTTCTACATATTGCATTTTTGTCTACTGCCTATTTTTGAGTTAATAATTTTTATATAGTGTGAGGAATGGCTTAGAGTCCTTCCCCCCGCCCCCCTGGATTTCAGCACCATTTCTCGAATCACCACCCTTCCCCCACTGACTCGCCCCCGCAGCACTGTCTGCTTAATGGCTCAGGGGCCTGGAAGAGGAAGCGAACGCTTAAAAATCTGTGCCGCCAGACTCCGGGTCGAAGGGCTTTTAAATGACTTCCCTATTTCACGAAAACCTCTTTGGCCAAAGCCCAGGGCTCTCCTGTAAGCACTTATTATAGTCGCCAACTTTGGGACCCAGTGTCCACGCTGCTTTTGAGCAACTTGCTAATTAAAAGTATTTATTTCCTCTGAAGCGCGTGCCAAGCACCCCTCTGTCAGCCGGACGGACCCATGCAACAGCATGGCCTCAGCAGAGGAAGCCCTGTTATTACATCCGGAAAGAGCCTGTTGGGATCATCACTGTCAGAGGAGTCAAAGGAGAATATGCAAACGGGAGCATGCAACGCTTGATCTGACCCAACCCATTAATAGCATTTCCTGATGAAGGTAAAACTGCTGAAATGGCAGTGGCGCAAGGTTTGATTCACGAGGGTTTGATTTAAATCCTGATTTTAAAAAGAGAATCTCTAGAAGAATACATTTTAAAAATATCTCATGATAGATTTCCTTATCATTGTTAATTATTATTACTATAAAAGGTTGATTATATTTTTGGCAATATAATAATCACTGAGCTACTGATACTAAAATTCATCATACGTCAACTTTCTGATTTGAGAATGGGTCAGTGACTGAGACCTTGGTTTCTGGTCATGTATTATTTCTCGTTTGGGGCTGAGGAACACTTCCTTTTAGTTCACCCCGCATAATGACAATAGCTTTGTCACAGTGCTTCTGTAATAGACAAGAAGTGATGTGTTCCCAGTGTTTTGTGACCCTGTTGTTTCTATGTCTCTAAGAGAAGAAAGATGTTCTCGTTTTCAACCAGAGCTGCATCCTGCCTGATGGAGCCTGCCAGCCTCCTCACTGCGAAGTCTGCAGGGACATCGAAGAGTCACAGAGATGTCACACCAGATGCATCATCTACTTTATCCCTTGGAGCACTTGTGGCTGCTCTCCCTACAGGGAGGGACAATTGTGTAATCATGACCAAGGACTGATTCCAAATTTGTTTGAAGATACCTAAGTATTTTCTGTTTGGAGAGTAGCTATACGTCCCTTATGGGCAGAAGCCAAGTCTAATTTATCTGGCTGTCTCTAATGTCTGCTGATGGAGAACAAGTGCTTACTCTACGTTTATTAGAAATTGAGGGCAGACACCACCGACATCTTCCCCAGCTGCCTGGGACTAGGTGAGCCTTCGCATGAGAGGACGAGGAGTGCCATTAGCTGTAAAGCAAGTGCACCCGTTTGCAAGTTTGACTTTTCAGGAACGGCAGTTACATAGAGTCGTTTGGAGGACTCCTACTTTCAAATGTGTTGGATACAGTTATTTTATCAGCCAGAGCTCGTGCTCTGTGAGTAGCCGGTTTACATAAAAGCAAGCATTGTCGTGTCACTAGCGAGTCTGGATTCCTCTGGGACACCTGGTCTCCTTTGGGCCTTGCAGTGCCCCTAGTCCAGTGACTGTTGTAGAAGCTCGACTGAAACTAGCCTACGGCAATAGCGCTTCTCTGCTCGTTCAATTGCTGGCTGTGGTTTGGCTCCGAAATACCGGGGCTCGGGAGGGGCTGCTCTGTGACTGGCCGTCTCATCCGCCTCCTGTGTCTGTCACATCCTCACAAAAACGGAGTCTAAAGCAGGAGCCAGGGGTGGGAAGAGGTAGAGCTTCTTCCTTATTTGCCTCTTTTTTATCCAAGAAGGGAACAGCTCCCTCAAGCCTCTCTTCCCTCACAGGCTCACTCAACTTCTCTTCTATCTCAGGGGCCAGAGCGAGCTTCAGGTTAGCACGCCTTCCTGTTGATTCAGGGGCTCTGGGCCCCCTCATCACTGTCCTCTCCCTGCCCCTGCACAAGACGGGGGAAACAAGATCAGTGAAAAAGAGGCGGTAGGAGGTGGCTTTTAGATGATCAGCCATGTCGCCACCTCTGCATGCAGTGCGGGGTGCCTTTTGTTGACCCTGGAGAGACCAGCCAGTTTGGGAAGGTGTGCTAGCTCATCTTCAAGTTCTAAAACTCTTCTAGGTACTTTGCCGGAAAGTCGTCAGCAAACTGATACAGAAGACTTTCGGGGTCATTCCGTCCGCCTTCGCCATCTGAGGGCTTAATTCCCTGTCACCGTGTCCTAGCGTCCACCAAATACACACACATCCCGTCTCTCTGTTCTTCCACTTTAGGTGTGTTTTAGTTTTGGTTCCATCAGCCTAGTGTTTCTGTTATTGCGATTATGTGAAATCCATTCACAGCTGAGACACGCAGTGTGCTCTCGATCGTTTTCCTTTCCGGTGTAGCACTTTGTTTGCTTAGGCATTTTAGCCACTTCATTTCATGAAGAGAGTTCTGAGCCTTTGGGGCTCTCCAACCGCATCGGCTGCCTTCTGATTTTGTGCAGGTATTGTCTTGTGATCTCTCTCCACCTTTATCCTGGGATGCCCTCTCGCCGCATCTGAGTTCAAGCGCCTGTTTTAGGATCTCGAGTTCTCCTCTTCCTTGTTAACCCTCTCGCTTTGCTGGAACGCCGCCTTCCGGTGAGTCCTGGGATAAGGCCACACGGGGCAGCAAGCAGAATACTTTGAGCCTCTGAACATTTGAAGAAAACTATTTTCTGCCTTCACAGTTAATCGATGACTTAGGTAAAGGGTTTGTCAGAATTTTTAAGAAATTGCTTTATTGGTTTTTGGGTTTTATTGTTGCTCTTGAAAAGTTGTATCATTCTTATTCTTGGTCTTTTGTGCGTGTGTGTGTGTGTGTGTATTTCATACCCTCTTGTCTAGAAACTTGTAGGAATTTTTTACTGGTCTCCAGAATCTAGGAATTTCACACTGATGTGCATGGGGGAAGGATAATTTATTTATGTTTATTTTCAGTAATTTTGTTTAGGTAACTAGAGACTCAGAGAGAGTTGTAAGAAACAACACAGAGACATTCTATACACACTTTTTGTGTACTCTTCGCCCAGTTTCAAATGTTGACATTTTGAAAAGTAACAGTACCACTTCGCAAGCAGAATATTGGCATTGATATAATCCAATGATGCTCAGGTTTCGCAGTCTTACTTGTATTTCACGTGTGTGTTTGTGTGTTTAGTTCTATAAAATTTGTTCAGATATGTATATTTTTGTATCTGCCACCACAGTAAAGACACCGAACATATATGTTATGTATGTTTGGAGAATGTCTATTTAGATCTTGTACCCATTTTTAATTGGGTTATTTGTCTTTTTATTATTGCATTCTATAGCCTAGATACAAGTCCCTTATCAGATATATGATTTTCAAATATTTTCACTGGTTGAAATTTTACTTTCTTTTCACTTTCTTGATGGTTTCCTCAGAAGCACAAAAATTTTGTTTGTTTTTTAATTTTGCCGAAGTTCAGTTTCTCTATTTTTTTCCTTTGGTTGCTTGTGTTTTTGGTGTCAAATTAAAGAAACCTTTGCCTAACCAAAGGTCAAAAAAATTACAATTAGACTTTTCTTCTAAGAGCTTTCTAATTTTAGACCTTACATCTAACTGATTGATTCTGAATTAATTTTTTGTACACAGTAAGAGGTGAGGATCCAGATTCATTCTTTTGCGTGCAGATAGCCTGTTGTCCCAGCGTCATTACCTCAAAGACTCTTCTTTCTCCACTGGATGATCTTGGCATTCTTGTAGAAAATCAAGGGCCAAAGTTGTATGTGTTTATTTATTTCCTACATGTAGATAAATAAAATAGACTTGAGAGTCCAGAAATATGTATGTCTACATCATGCCACTAGCACACTGTTTTTGATTACAGTAGCTTTGTAGTAAGTTTTATTGGGAAGTGTGAGTCCTTGAACTTTGTTCTTTTCCAAGATTGTTCTGTCTATTTGGAGTCCCTTGCAATTATTTATCAATTTTAGGATCAGGTTTTTTGCTTGTTCTCCAGACTTTGACTTAATCCTTGTTTTCAGTACGGTCCCCGCACCCTCCTCTGTGCCAGAGACAGTCGGTCTACTGTCCAGGAAAGGGGCCTTGAGTCCTGTTCTGGTAAGTGGCTACCTGCATGGAATCGAAAGAAAATAAATCCTGAGAAAAAAGTCTTGCGCCCAAAGACTTTGAAGTTTTGCCTCTAAAAGGTTTCCATGTTTGCTTTGTCATTAAAAACCATTTTTCTCGACTGCCCCTTAACGCAAACTCCAGTCAGTCTTTATTTGTTCAGTACCCCCTCTAGACCCGTCCCAGATGCCGTCAGTTGCGAGCCTTTCATGCCCTGGAACAAAATGGAGACCAAGCTGCGTGTCGGTGCCCCACGCTGTTGGCTTAGGGCTCCGTTTTCCTGGACCTGCTGAGTCTGTGGCCGCATCTATAGCTGCTAATTGTTGCCGCTGTTTCCTCCATGGTCTTTGCCTCTGTGGGTTTATTTCTTTAAAAAGTCCGCTCAGCATCATTTTTAGAAGTTCAGGAAGGAGCAGGCCCACGTGTGCATGTCTGCCCTTGCCCTGCGTTACTGGGGTCTCCTTAGCGGGAGCTCCTCTGTATAATGCGCCGGGAACTTTCAATATGACTGGGTTCTTCTGCACAGCTTTTAATAGCTGCATCGCGCTCTATTGTGGGAATATATGGTCATGTGTTCAATGACTTTCTCTCATGTCCTTTTTAGTTTTTCAGTTTTAGAAGCTATGCTGTAATGAACACCTGTGTAGAAAATTTAGCACTGCCCATAAGCATTTCCCGAGAATAAATTCCTAGAATTGGTATTATGCACTCATAAGGTCTATATATATATTAAGAATTTTGACATATAATTGATAACCCTGAAGAGAGGCTTTATTGATTTCATGTCTATGAGCTGCTTACAAGAGTATTATTTCCCCCACACACTTATCAACAATGGAGATTATTATTAAAATAATTCCCTTATACTTTCATTTTTAATTTTTTTAAACCAGAATTGGACTCACTATAATTGATTATTAGGAAGAATAGCTTAAAACCCATTATCTTAAAACTGAATATATTATATTGTATTTGGTGGGAGTCGCTAAATTTAAATTCATTTATATTAAAAAAAAAATAAAACCCTCCATATTAGATCATTTGGTTTGGTTGTTTAGAAGTTTATATTCCTACTAACTCTTTCTAGCAATTTCAATAGGACACTCTCCTGTTCAGTTAGATAGTCACTGAGGAAAAATGAGAAATTCTTCCCATGGAATTGGTGGAAAATTTATAAACCCCACTTAGATAATTTTTGGCACTACTCACTGTAAGAAAAAATTGGGGGGGGTGTCAATCATTTGTTCCTAACTGTGACTCTTCTTTTGTGTACTTGTTTATTTGGGGCGGAATATCTTGGCCTCGCCTGGAGAAATTATTTCGGCCATGTGTCGAGTAGCTCAGGACATGGCCCCTTTACGACCCCAGAGATCTGGGCGCTACCTGGTCAGCAGCCTTGGAACAAGAGAAGCAGCCCATATCTGAATGCCCCAGCCCTCCCGAGGCCCCCGTGCCTCAAGGCTCCTGCGTTTGTCGCAAAAGTGTAGGATTTCCCCACACCACTCCCTCCCTAACCCCATGAGTAGCACCAAGGCTGGAGGTGGGGTGGTCTCTCTCTCTGTCTCTCTCACACTAATCCACTGCCATTGGTGCACTTCCCTGTAACGTGGGTGACAAAGGGCTTGTCCACGAGTTCTTGGCTCGTTTATGCATGATGTCGCGGACAAAAGTGCAGCTTCCCGATTTGGAGCTCCTGTGTTACACCATGTCACTGAAAGAACTGAGAGACCACATATTCAGAAGAAGGGCTTATCAGCTGCTTCAAAGTCAAGCCCCACAACGTTAGCCTTGTCTGCGGCTTGTTTGGTTTTGAAAGAATACAGAGCTCTTCTTGATGGCATTAGAAAACGCCAGTGCACAAAGTTCATCCTTTCCTGTTCCCATTTATTAAAATCTTAGAGACAACTAGTAATTAGGAGAGATTGTTGGAATGACGGGCAATTCATCCATCTCTCATGAACTGTGACTTTCAAATACCTGTTACCTGCTGAACCTTTTCTTTACATGAAATTTTAAGTCCTATTTTCTGGACTCTCTCTTACTCCTGATAAGGTGAGCAATTTCCCTCAGATAGAAATGCCAAGAACACTTTACTGGCCCTCAAAAGAGAGTCATGTGATTGAACATTGCTCTTTTATAATTGTCAAAAGGCTCAGAGCTAAATTTTCTGACTGTATGTCTGCTTCCCAGATCTCCTGGTGCCATCCATTTATTTACTTTTTCTGTGGTGAAATATACATTTACATTTATATTTTCCCTTTTATTAAGTTATTTTGTCAGCTCCTAATTCATTGAAATACAGGTTGAGAAACAAAGGAAAAAGAATTTTTTAAAATGGTATGGGAAATAAGATGCTCCTAAAGATTCCTTTAAAAAAATGATGAATTGACTGTATTTGTAGTTTAGAAAGATATTCTAGGTAATGCTGTCAAGATAGATCAGAGAGAATTCAGACTGGAGGCAGAATGTCAGACGAAAGACATTATCAAATGTCTCCAGGAGTTCATGGTCCTCGATACGAGACAGGATACAGTCATGCAAACACAAACCACGCTAGGTATTTCAAACAGAGGGAATTTAATGAGGAACCCTGTTTGCATAGGTGCTGGAAGAGCTGGGAGGCCAATCATGAAGTTGTGAGGCACCAGCGCTGAGGAACAAGATGCACCACCAAAGCACTGAAGGGAGATGGGGGAAGGGAGGACAAAGCCCAGCCCTGGGCGACTCGGTCAGAGCTGCATCTGTGGGCAGGGCTGTGTGGAGAGCCCTCCATCCCGGACCAGGGAGAGGCTGGGTGACTAATGTTAGCAGGAAGAAAATGTAGCTGCAGTGCTGCTGGGGGACAAGCACCAAACCCCGAGGGTGACGGGGTAGGGGGGATACCCTGCGCTCCGATCATCCACCGCCTCCCTCTGCCTCAACCTACCTGGGGCCAGTTGACAAGAAAGGGACGGAGATGGAATGGTCCTGCCAGGCAGGACGGAGTCTGGGCCTGAGTGTCCAACAGGCAAGAGACTAGTCCTGCATGTGTCGTAAAATAAGGGTGAGCCGCTCGCACTGGTGCCAGAGGGAAGATGGATTCCTACTGGGCTGAGCTGCCGCCAATAAACACCCGCAGAGAACAGTGTGTCTGTGCAGGAATGAGGGCTGACTCGGAACGAGGAGAGCAGATCTGATTATAAATACGGCTGCCACTAAATTTTAAGGGGTTCCGTTGTCTTACCAGAATTTTAAAGGGGACCGAGACCTTAAATCCTTAGATTTTCAGACATTTTAAAGTCTGCAGTCAATTTATGTATGTAGAAAAACATATGGAAGTTGATTTTTTTTAAAAGAAAACAGATGAAGATTTGTAAATATTCCAAAGAAAAATGGCTTTTGGAAATGACTTTCAGCGCCCCAGTGAGAGGGGACTGTGGGCTTTACTGCCTGCCATTCAGTGGGGTTTCAGGAAAAGTTGAGTTGTGCCACCAGACTGAGACTTTGGGCAGAGCTCCCGCCCACCTGGTGCCTGCAAACCCATTGAGCAGTTCTGCCTGTACTTTAAAAAGCTTCGCATTTCCACAATAACATGAGACTAAACTCACCAACGGTGCCAGACTTCAGACTCTATCATGATTCTAGCTCAAAAACTATTACGTGGTCGTTAGCCACCTGTATCCCCAGATAGAAATCCCAAATTTCCTTCCCCTTGAATTTGACCAAGCTGCCTTTGGCTGCTACTGAATGTCTCTGGTTTTTTGTTTAGGTGTTTTTTATTGGACTTTTACTTCTGAGATCTAGTTATCCCATTTTCTAAATATAGATATCATACAGAAAATTATTCTTTTTTTGACCATTTATTTATCTTGAGTGAACCCATTGTGTATACGACTCTACCGAAGGCCTGGATATACTTCTTTCTGGGTTTCCATACCTATAAAGAGGAAATTGTCCTGACTTTTGGGTCTTGTTGTTTATCACAGTCTCTCCTTTTTCTCATATTCTACCCTATGTGATCCTACTCTATGCAAGAGCTCAACATTTGGTGCTGCAAACCAGGTCTTCTAGAATGTTTAAGGATTCTATTTATTGCTTTTTTTACATGAAATCTTTGAACACTTATATGTCAGATTTCTAAGGTAACTGGTCTTGGCAAAGATAACACCATCATCCTGACACTGTAAAATGTAAACATTTCTGATCTGGTCAACACGAGAATGTTCCAGAAGGTTCCTTTGTTGAAGCTGTTCTAGCTCCCCGGCTGGTTCGTGACTATGGAAAGCCACCTGGGCCTGTTCAATGTGTCCTTGTGTGTAGAGCAGAGCCCTGGACCTTTCAGATCTGCAGCAAACCTTCTAACTGGACCAGTGGTTCTGCCTGTATATGCGAGAAAAGACAATAGAACTCCTTCTATTCTATTATTGAGACATTTTCAACAGGCATTCTTCTCTCTTGTTTTCTTGTCATGATTTGTAGAGAATGTTTTAGAATGGGGCCTGGCATGGCGCATTAGCCACTAAAAATGACTGTTCGTCTCTTCCTCTAAAAATCACATTTGAAATGAAACTATAACACACCAAACACTATTTAGCCTGTTGTCTTACGCCAAAAGAAAGAACTTTTTACAGCGCAGACACGCTCCGGAGACACTGCAGTCTTGGTTCCGGACCTTTGCGATGAAGCGAGTCTCGCGGTGAAGGACGCTGTGAGTTTTCTGGTGGAGGGCCTTGCCTTCGGCCTGTAAAAATGACAGTATCTGTGAAGCGCAATAAAGGGACGCACACTAGAACCAGGTGTGCCCATATTTAGATTCTCAATATCAGCTGGTCAAATCCTTGATGCCTGAATTAGGAATTCGATTAGTGTGAATGGTAGGCATGGCGGAGGAGCAGGGGTCCAACCTCACCAAGCTGCTCAGCTCTCTCATCACGTGAGTCTCATTCTCGCACAAGATCAGGGCGCGGAGCCCGCTGCTCCCCCTCTTCCTGGTGAACAACAGCCCTCCACACTGTGCCCGGACGCAGCGATGCTCCTGGGGGTCTCCCCTCCCCCTTCTTGGTGCTTTTCTCGCGCTTTCTCCATCTCTCTGCTCCCCACCCTCCGGTCCTCTCGAACAGAAAGCCTATAGGAGTTCAGGCTAATACTGACTTACAGCAGCCATTTTATACTTCATCAACCTTGTAAAAACATAGAAGTATGACATTGGGGATGCCCTTCTGTGCTGGATGCAAGCAAACATCTCACAAGCCTGTAGGTGTTAACACAGCTTTCGAAACAGAATAGTGGAAATAGTGGAACCAGGCCCAAGGCACTGACTGTCTCCCGAGGAAACCCGGCCTGGGGCCCCCAGGGGCTCGAATGGGCAGCTGGGCTCCAGTGACGAGAAACACCGGGTGCTGCGGGGGCGAGAGGCCCCGCCTCCCAGGCCGGTCGGTAGAGAGTCTGGCTCACACCACCTGTCAGGCAAAACCGGAACCTGCTGTGAGGCTCGCCGGCCTCCCTGGCTCAGAGACCCGTCGGGGCAGCCGCGGGGCTGGCTCCACTGGGTGCGGAAGACCTGGAGGCAGCCACCCTGGGGACCCAATCCAACATCTCATCCGCCAAGGTTTGAAAGGCAAATGTTTTCTCCCTAGAACTCAACAGATTTTGAGGTTTATTATGGTCAGCATGCACTGGGGTAAAGGATTTACCATTCAAAATTTCCATTGGCGTTACCTTCTAAGAGAGCTGAGAAACATTCCTTCTTAGAGAGCATTGTACTCTTTTTGTTTTTCTCCCCAATTTTTGCATTATTGTATCTTTGCAGGGTTCCAGTTCTCAAGCGCTCTTTAGGCCCAAGTCTGACCAGATAATTTGGTTAATGCTTCACGCTGTTATCAGTTACCTCCTTTGTGTCCTGTTCCAGCCTCTTAGATATTTGTGGTTATTTCTCACCTGGCTAATGTTACCCCCTTTTGTCTTTATTGGTTTACACTGTTTTGTTGCACTGCTGAATTTTTGTTGTTTCTTTTGCTTGTTTTAATGTTTCTCTATTACCTTTTTAAAAATTATGGTAAAATACACATAGTGTGAAATTATATGGTGAACCATTTCTCAGTGCACAGCTTGACGGTATGAAATACATTTGCGTGGTTGTGCCAGCATCTCCACCAGCCGTCCCCCCTGACTCTCTTCCTCCTGGGAAACTGCAGCTCTGCGCCTAGTGAACAGTGACGTTTGCGGCACCTCCCCCGGCCCCTGCCCCCACCCATCTGCTTTCTGTCTCTGTGGCTTCGACTCCGCTAAGTACCTTGTGTAAGTGGAATCACACAGTATGTCTCTGTCCTTGGCTTATTTTCTTTAGCATAGATTCCCTCTGCGTTGCAGCGTATTATGGCATATGTCGTAGCATAGTTTTCAATCTCCCTTGTTTTTTGGGTGGGAGGCTTGGAGGGGACAATTGACTGTTCAGTACAAATGGGCCAGAGTTGGGGTGGTAGAGGTGCAACTGTCGCTTTGGTTTATGTTTTGACCAGTTTTTTCCTTATAATTTAAGTCTATGACAGTTTCAATGTCTTCCCCGCCGCCCTGCCCCACCCCATCCCACCCCGCCAGCAACCCCATCCCAGAATTTTGATTTTCTGGGATGTTCTTCGAGCCCCTAACCATTTCACATGCTTTGCTTTCCTTTCCACCTCTTTCCTCTCTGTGTTTATCCCAGTGCTTTGCAATTGATTATGTGTCCTTTATTGCCTTCTCCCAGTCCCATCACCCTCTCAGTAGGTTTGATGAGCGAGGTTGTGGGGAGAAGGGCAGAGGGACAGAGGCGGAAGAAGAACCGGAAGGATGTTCCCTCTTCTGCTAATTAAAAAAATAAATGTTATTTGGTGGCAGAAATCTCCTTCTTACTGTTAGAGGCCTAATTTTATACCTGTAAACATATTAAACTGGGTCATATCACATACAAATTATTGTGAAAGTTTAAATAGCCATACATTCTCTATGTGTGCAGTAAAGGGAGGGGAAAGCTTGGGCACCTCTCTTTCCGTCAAAGGCCTTCTTGTACCTTCTAGAACTGGACTATTGTGTGACTACTTGTGATAGCTTTGGCAGCAGAGCGGAGTCCGAAGACGACTTCATTAAGATGCTGGGGACTCACCTGGGGCCACGTAGAGATCTACTGGCACCTTCTGTGGGGCAGAGAAGCTAATTTGCTCTCACCGGCCTTGAGCCTTTAGCCTCACCATGGACCCGGCCCTGGAAGGACGGCCAGTGCGCCAAGGATGGGGAAAGCAAGGGGGCTCTGAACAATGTCCGAATCAATCTTTCAAATGCATCCTGTGACTAAGAAACATTTTAGTCTTGGACTCAGTACAAAATTTCAAAACTTAAGCTCAATGAGCCATAACAGGGCTAATCATAAAATTCTTAGCTGTAACAGCCTTTAATTATATTGCAAGCTGCAGCAATGCTTTGTAATGCTAACAGCGATGAGCTGCTACAACACTGTCTTTTCAAACAGTAGAACTAGTTCAAGTACCCTACAAAATAATTACACTTCAAAGAGTTCCCTGGGCTTGGGCCCAAAAGGAAAAAAGTAAAATCATGCAAAGACAGAAAGCTTTCCTCTTCTGTAGGACTGTTTTTTTCATCTTAATTTATTGATGTGATGTGATAATTATAATTGAAACTATAACTGAATTCCATCATTTCAGGTCTGGGAAACAAAAATTCATAGCTTTATTCGTGTCAAAACCGAGCAATTTGTCCAAAATATCGTAGTGAGAAGAAAATTGCCTTATGCCTTTGCGGGGTCATAATAGTTTTCCAGGTCTTCAGTAAACCCGGTGCCATAACAGGTGATTTGCAAACACAAGCCGAGAACACGAAGTCCGGCCGTCCCCAGGCTAAAGCTGGGGAGTGCGCACGGAGTTCAGGGTCAGCGGTGCTATCAGAGCAGACGCCTCACGTGTCCACGTTGCGCCGTTCCTGCTTAGGGCGACACGCACGTACGCTTCCCCTGTAAAGCTGCCACTCTCACTTGTAGTCTGGATACTTTTCGAGAAGACAAGAAATTCTTCCACCGTGAACATTTTTCTCTAAAAGCCTTTTCCCCGGAGCTTAAGCCGGCGGTTGTGTCCCGATCAGAGAACCAGAACGAACCCGCAGGAGGAATCACGGTCGCTGCCGGTCCCGGGAGTTTATTTTCTACCCAGTAAAGCGAAGGCACATTCATAGCATCGATGTCGGCGAGACAGGCTCGTGAAAGCAAGCTTGTCAAACTCATGAACTGTATTACGTACCAAAACCCTGAAGAAAGAGGGTATTTTTAGCCATTTAAAAAGGAATACCTTCGCTCGTTTTCCTCCATTTCGTCTTTCCCTCTCGTTGCATCCTGCGTTTGCCCACAGCCCCTTTTGTTCATTTTCTTCCCTCCCATCCCCCCCTTTCCGCCCCCCACCGCATCTCCGCCCCCTGTCTCTTGCTCTCCTTCCGCATTTATGCAGCTTTCTGTGGAAGAATAGAAATAGAGGCATCAAGTTCGGTAATACTTATGCAAAGCATTGCCGGGAACTGTATCTTCAGTTTTACCTAAAATCAGAGCCCATGAGAAGACCCCATTCTTACCCCAAGTGTCTCACCCTTGCTCTTCGGGAGTCTCTAGGAGTTCCCATAAACACCGCTGACAAAATTAATATTACTGGATAATCACACTTAGCCTCCGAAGAGGACTCTCTCACTCTGGCTTATCCCCTCCAGTCCAGCCTGTGCGCTGCCATGGAGGTTTCGCAGGTGCACCAATGAGACTTCTCAGAAATGCCTCCTGGGTTCCCGTCACCCACAGCAGTGCCAGCCCTCTTGGGGCACCTGGCTCATCACCCGGTGATCTCTGCCCACGGGCCCAGTCCCCCTCCCCCCACCTTGGTGCTAACCTTTTTCTCCCGGGGCATGACCGCTGTTCTCTCCGCGGCCTTGCTCCTCCCGCCTTGTTGCCAATTCTTAAGCAGTTTCCAGTTTTGATCCAAGGCCTGCCTTCTACCAGTCAGTTTCCCTGGTCTCCCCCGCAGGCCGACTGAAGGGCCGTTCTCCCCCGGGCTCCCGCTTTGCTCTGTCAATACGCGCCTGTGCGGGAACCGCGTTTGGCTGCGTGGTTGCTGCAGGACCTACCCCCTGAAGCGAGAAGTGAGCCCATGGGGAGGGCTTTTGACATACTTGCAGGTTGAAGGGAGGGAGCCGGTAGGAATGGACGATTTGAATGAAGAGAGAAGAGGGGTATAATGGAAAGAGCCAGTATGTAGAGGAAAGAGAAGGCGAAAGGACGCAGACCAGAGGCGGAGAGTTTGGCCCAGAGAGGAAGGCCCAGGCCTCTCATCGGGAGGGACAAAGGGGATACTGGCTACAGGTGAATTATGTTTAAGCAGAGGAGAACTCTGAATAACTTTGTAACTCCTGACCCTGGTTTCTTTTGTTAAAAGGAACCAGCCCCTTATATTCTAAAGGTCTGACAGGTGCCTGCTTCTCTCCCTTTCATTGGTCTTTCGGACTCTCTGATGGCAGGTGGGTGCCACCTTGCCTTAGTCCAACTTTTGAGCCTGTCGGTTGCGATTCACATCAGGCCCGGGTGAGCACTTAAGTTCTGAAGCTCAGTGCCGGAAAGCCGCTACCGGGTGCCGATGGACCGCACGGGCATTTGTGACATCTGAAGGTTTTCAACCAAATCCTTATGCAGAAAAATGATTTCTCTCTTTCTCTAGGATCTTGGCTTTGAGTCATTACCAGTGCAATTGCAGCAAACAAGCTTTGCACTCTGCGCTTCCCAGAGGGCTTTTCCTGCGTGGGGAGGCTGGAGATCCCTGTGCAATGCCTGGTGGGAGTTAGGGGCCCTGAAGGTCAGTTTTGGTGGAAACCAAATGGCACACAATTATGACCAGAACCCCAGTGCAGCCTGGGGACCCACATCAGGACAGGAAGTTGGCCATTTTGTCACCCCGTCTTACATCTTCAGACAGTTTAACTTTCTGTCGGCCACGTTTCAATTCATTAATACTCTCAGAAAGGTACGCATTTTAGTTCTGTATGATGACACAGGACATGGTTATCAATATCCTTTCAAAATCTTCACGATGTTTAATTCACAGTGTTTATCTTCATGAGCGCATATGCCTTCAAAGTTTAAGTGTAGCCTACTTTAAATATTTGATAGGTTTATGAAAAACTTTTTATGTTATCTAATTTCATGAGCAGATTTTTAAACATGCATTAGCATTCTCAACATAAAGAGGGCCCTGGGATTAACTTTATGACAACATAATAATAGTTACTATATAGGGAGTCTCTGCCACATGCTAAAAGCACTCCCTTTGTATACATTGTCTTATTTATTTGAACAACCACCATCTAACCTCATGATTTTGTCAGTTTGGACTTCTGTCTGTTGATGTTTCCGTTCTTCTGTAATGAGAAAATTAGCAAAGCTTTTTTCTTTTTTTAATTCCTCAAAATTTACCACATGGTTGGGCCAAAGGGGGAAAAATAAAACTAAATAACTGCTATCCAACTAAAGCAAGGAAGGAACTGAACCCACGTCTTTCTCCACAGGAACTAGTTTGGAGAGTTGTTAATGCCGGGCTGTCTAAAGGCACAGAGCTGCCTTTAATGATGTACTTTGTTGCACGGATGACTTCGACATTGTGATCACCACACTGTGCTCTTCAAATGGTTCACGTAGCCTGGAATGACTGGGCTTAGTTTCTGTACTTCTTAGGAGGTTCCGGTTTCCGCGAGTTGTTTGACCAAATGGTGTAAATTCATAGCGTTGTGTTTCTTCTTTTAACAGAGCAGTAAACAGTGCACACAGGATTTGCTGAGCAGGTGCAAGGTGTCATGACAGGCCTCCGATGGGGAGACGCTGGGGTGAGGGTCAGAGACTAAGCAGGAAGGAAGCAGAAATCCGTGTGCCATGCTTCCTGCTTGTAGAGCTTGCACACTGTGGAGGGGAAGAAGGGATATACAAATGAATTTAACCAACGCAAAGTAATTACCGGTGAACAAAAGTACTGCAAACGCTAACATTTTCATGGGATTCCATCTTTAAAAGGCGAAACTGAGATTCTGTTTTACTTCTAAGGGATACTTTTGCCTCATGCCCCTTCTGCTCTCCACCGCCAGGAAGTGCTGCTTTCAAGGATGAAGTCTCTCCAGCCAAAGGGGTCTATTAGCACTAGAATGCCTGTCCCATCTGAACCTCCAGTTTTCCATTACCGCTGGCATTTGCTAAGTGTTTCACAAGCTAAACAATAAGCCAATTAGCAATTAGGCATTAATGACTCACTGTGGTAGCTCTTACAGATAATGTATTTTCAAATTTACAGGAGCTTTCTTTAATCAAAATATTGGCTGTAGTGGTAGCAATTAGTGTCCACACGGCAAACCTTTGGGGAAATATTTTCAGGTAGACTGGGTTTTTGAGTGCTCTATGTGAAGAACACTGATGTTTTGAGATTTTATCGTACTCGCCGACTGATAAGCTAGTCCATCATTTCATGGAAGCTGGCAGACACCATGAGATTCCTGGGCAGGCACCCAGGACAAGGCCATGCGAAAGGCCTTAGGGTTAATGTGCTCACAGCAACAGCAGTCCCACTCTCGCGGTTTTCCGCTGCGGTGCCTCAGGTCCAATGGCACCCGCATACCTGATGGGCGGTGTTACCGGAGAGGAACCCTGAGCACAGGGGACCCAGATCTTTTAAAGTGCGCTCAGGAAAACCTGCTGGAACTTTTTCCCAAGAGGAGACTTTCTCTTCATGGTACTGGATAGTAGGCAAACCTCCCATCTACTCTGGTGGGAGATACTGTCCCCGTCCCCCGGTAAACCCCTTGGAAGGCAGCCCAGACAGAAGGACAATCCGCGCCCACGCACTGAAGGCGACAGAAAAACCCAGCGCCCGGGTGCGGGCTGGCGCAGCGCGCTGCCTCCGACTCTCAGAGGTGCTTTCCTGCAAGTGTCTCCTGTTTATTCCACGCCAAGCAATGTCCTGGGTGCTTTAGGGCAGGCTTGTAAGCATCCTCATTTATTCCCCCAGATGATCCTGTGGAAGACATTTTATCACTAGTTTCACAGAGCAGGAGGCTGAGACAGAGAAATGAGGTTTCCTGTTTAGAGGTAAACAGTGAGTGCGCTGGCAGGGTGGGTCCCCCCTACCCCTCCCGCCACCCCTTTCCCCGGGGCCTCGGACTCCGGGCCGCGCCCTCGACCCGGCCCATGCCCACGCCAGCGCCCACCTGTCCCGCTTTCCCCGTGGGTTTCATTGATGGCTTACGGATGGTGCCGGGGCAGATTCTAACTTACAGGCCCTTGCACAGAAGTGACTATGTAGCAATTACAATATAGCAGTAATTATGTGGCAATTTGTTAAATTAGTCAATGATACCATTCTTTGTTTACATGCTCCATTCATTTTTAAAAAGAGAATCAGTTAAAAAAAAAGGGGGGGCTCAATTAAGTACAGAACCTCTGACATAAGCGTCCAGTTTGCTTCGTGTTGTACTAATTCCATTGTCAGAGAAGTAGTTCCCTGGTAAATATTGTCCTGTTTTCACTTGGCTCATTACTTTGACTCTTTGGGATAGTTTATCGCTAGCACAAAGCTGATGGTACGGGAGTCTTGACTCACTGGCTACTCGATATGGTCTGTGTCCTTGACCCGTAAGGGGTGCTCACTGTTGCTTAGAGACCCTTGCCAGCCTCCGCAGTCCCCAATTTGCGTCCCACTGTCTGTGTGCACACGTTTTTATGCACCACTCCTGAGACCAGGCCTGAGCGTGTCTCTTCTCAGGGGAACGTTCAGGCCGCTCTTCCCATCTCCCATGCTCACTGTCCCCAGCAAGTCACCATGTGTCAGTCCTGTCCCGAGAGGACATGCCTGCTCTCTCGCACGGGTGGCAGTCTTCCTCGGGGATCCCCCTCAGACTTTAGTTGTCCTTTTCGAGAATCATCTTGATGGTGTGCCTGTTTTGTGCAAGCAGTCATCGTGTAAACTTCCTACGGCAGTGACAGGTGTCTTACTTACCTCCGTATGATGTTATAGCGCAGAGACTATAGCTGACATAAGAGACGCGCTTCAGTGGAGCTGGCCAGGAAGACTCTGGGGACCTGGTGTGAAGAGGCTGTCTCAGTGCTGCCGTGGTTAGGGGCCTGGTCCTTGAGCTGCAGAGCAAAGGCTGTACGCCTGCACTTCAGACTGGGTCTGGTGCACCCATTTCACTGTGGTTTGCCGCCCAAATGCAGTATTTCCTGCTAAGACCCTGAAGGGAGCACCTTCATGTGTCTGGCCTCGTCTGAAATGTTCCAGATCTCCTTTTGCATTGCGTGTTGTAGAGTCTTACTATATGATTGATATACCAGGTGGAAAAGAACATCTGCTCCCACTGTTGTCACGCGTGTTGTAAAAACCAAAAATAATCTCTTAATAATTGGTAGCACTAATTAGTGTTGTGAGCAGATGGCTTTCCATCTCCTTCCTACGTGAAGAAGAACAAGGGTTGCATTTCAGTTCCCTAGACGCCATAGTCTCTATGTGACATCAGCCTGCCATGAGAGGAAATTAGATGGCATGTGTATGTTCACACCGATGTAAATATAAAATTTCCCTATGACCTTTTTGTTTTTCTGCTGCTTGTTTCTATTATGTGAATTCAGTGTATTTATGTGTGTTATGAGTATAGATTTATGTATATCTGTGACATAACATAGATACACACACACACCTCAATTCCTATATGCATATTAAAATGTCCCTGATGCTAGCATGCTTCTTACTCTGATTTGTTTATTTGATGAAGTGTTTCTTCCTCGGAGAAAGCTATCGTTAACTGGCGGTGCATTTTACAATTGATAATTGATTTAGCTTAAGGAGCTATTCATATTAGGAAGAGGCCAGTTGAAAAAAACAACAGAACACCCTAGTGTCTAATGGAACATAGGCTTTTACCGGAGCTGGGCACCCAAATCCGATGCCTCTCCCCTAGATATCTGAGTAGACCGAGAAGGGGAGCCGGTGTTTGGCTTCAGTGGGGAGTTCGCAGGAGACGGCTCGCTGTCCCGAGGACACCGTCATGCCAGCAACACTGCCTTCTGTCTAACATCACAGCCATCTTTGCAGGCATTAAAGCTGCCTCATCGCTGGTAGAGCCAAGAGAAGCAACATCCGGAATTAGCAGCCGAGTGACTTCTGCAGAGAGGGCCTGAGTGAGGAGCACACCTTGTCCTGAAGTTTCCGGGGATGAGCCTACACGGAAGGTCGTGCAAATGGAGAGGTGGAGGGGTCAGATTTTTTTCCGAATATTTTTCAAGCTCAGATGAGATTTTAGGGGATGCACATTTCAGTTTAAGCTGAGCTGTTCTGATTATTTTTAGAGAAATAAAAGGAAGCGCTGGCTGGGTAGTTCAGTTGGTTAGAGCTTTGCCCCCACATGCCAAGGCTGCGGTTTCAACCCTAGGTCAGGGCACATGCAAGAAGCAATGAATGAATGTGGAAATAAGTGGACCAACACTTATTTCCTCTCGTTCCTCTCATCCTGCCTCTCACCCACCCCCCTTTCTCTCCCTTCCTCTCACTTTCCGATCAATAAATAATAATTTTAGAAATAATAAATAAAAGGCAAACAACTCATTTATTTCCTTGCCAGGTACAGAAGTTGCTGCAGAGGTAGACTTTACTGCAAACTTCTGCATAAAACTTGTTAAACTACTTGTAAAACCACACTTTATTTTGCATTTACTCACCTGTCATACAATGTGTGTATTTCACTCGCATTGGAAGAGACGAAAATGTTTTCTTCTGAAATAACACTCTTTTCTCTTTTTAGAACATTGTTACTTGGCAAGGATGGCCTTTTTGTTTCTAGGCCTCAGTTTCCCCATTTAAAAAATGGGGAAAACAATAGTTTCTCCTTCAAATAGTTGTTTTGGAGAGTGAGCTGTCTCGTGTCACTAAGGCAGTCACCTGGGGCCTGATCACAGCAGAAAATAACAAGTGATAAGTAAATACTAATTGTGTGGAGATACTTTTCTCAGTTACACGATATTTTGGGTGCCCTCACAGCCGGCATGCCCCCTGGGTCAGCAGAGCGTGCAGGCATGAGCCCACCAAAGTTGGGCTTTGGGTTTTTATCTTCTGGTCCATGTGTCCCTGCCCTTGGCATACATCTCCCCAGATTCTGCCTGTAAGAAGCTTATTTCTCAGTGTCCAGAGACCACAGATTGTCATTTGCGGCCGTGCGGAGGGTTGGTTTCCGGGTGTGTTCTCACCGCCTGCCGAGTCGCCATGGTCAGAGCTGGACTCCCAAAATCCCCGTTCAGCTCCCATTCCATCTCCTGGCCCTCCTCCTCCGTGTGACCAGCAGCACCTGCCACCCCCGCCACCTCAGGCAGTCACTTTCCATCCTGAAGCACAGTGACGCTTCTCGTCTCTGATCTCCCCACATCGAAGTGAATTACTCTCACTCCTGTTGCTGGTGGAAAGTGAATGAAATGGAAGTTTGGGGTGCAGCTGCCCGTAGAATGACTCTCTTTTTTTGCTAAGCAATGTCATCAGCCAGCAGCCAACATTTCTCTTCCTGGCTTTGTTTATTTGAAATTTGGCTGCTTTTGACATGAAACTTGCACCTGGAAAATGAAGCTGACAATAAGAAGCAGATCACTGATGTCCCCAATGCAAATCCCTCCCTTATCTGTGTCTATTTCTCTGCACGGAAAGTGAACACCCCTCTCCCCAGCCAACAGTTACACCTGGGCCTAATAGCTCAGAGGCCGGCCTCCAATCAGCCTCCACCAGCCTCCAATCAGTCTCCAATCAGCCTCCAATCAGCCCCCAACCAGCCCCCAACCAGCCCCCAACCAACCTCCAATCAGCCTCCATCCAGCCCCCAACCAGCCTCCACCCCACCTCCTGGGCCAGCCACTTCTCTTCCTCACCATGAATGTCATCAGCGTGATGGAAAAGGAAAGGGCGGCCAGAGACCTAGCATGTGCTGACTGTCACTCGTGCTCCACGAACTGTTCCAGATGTTTATAGTCTTTAAAACAAGCAATTACGATTGACGCCTTCCGATCTCTGGGACCGCTGTGGTGTAACACACAGGAAACACGCCCTTGGAGCAGGAGACCCTCACTAGTGCCGGGGCGGCCACCAGGGCCCAGTGGGGGTGGCAGAGGGTCCCATTCACAGTCCCTTTGTTTGTACAACGGAAGTGTTGAGTTGGTCAACTCTCCCCTAAAGGCCACATGTTTGGCGCACCCGGAGCCATGGGAAATCCAAGTTCAGGGCCGATTGTGTTTATCGGTGATGCTGTTTATGGGCGATGTTGTGCTTTCAGTCTCACTGATTTAAAACACTGGTCAGCCGGCGGGTGAGGCATTGAGGGGTTTCTGATCGCGATCCCTCCTTCCATGGCTCACTCTCGGGCCACTTCCGCCCCCACCGACATCTCGAGACCCTCATCTCCGCTAGGGAAATAACAAACACAGGAACTGAAAAAAGTCCACCTAAGGCCTTAGTTAGAAAAGGGGCTTCAGGCTTCAGGCGGAAAGGCTGAAGCCTTTGATTACAGTGAGATTTGGGAATTTATTTCCAGCTCTGATGAGGTTTGAGAATGTATCTTTCCCCTTATGTGTTCTGTCGCCACCGATGAGCAGGTAACGGCTGTAATGTAGAGAAGAGTTTAGAGCTGGGAGGTGTGCAATTCTTACTCATGCTGAGAGACTCTGTATGTGCAACCTTGATTTCCGAATTTATTCGGTAAGGACTAAAAACTAATTACCATTTCTGAAGGGTCAGCGATTTATGGTTTAGGGTAGCAGGTGGAACGGTTCAAATATCTACCAGGACAAGGCTTTTCCTCAAAGCTTTGACTAGCCAAGGCTCTCCCCATAATTAAAGAACTATTATCATTATTGTTATCCTAATTAACCACATTGTGTACTTACAAAGCACACACAAACACCCCGCTTGGGGAAGGAAAATACCTCTCCTCATTCCTTTGTGTCTGGCGCTTTGCCTAGTTCATTATATGCTTTATTTCATTTATTCTAAAAAAAGAGCAGTAACATCTATGGTGCCCAAATGCATTGTAGTCCTTGAATGCCAATGGGAAGGCCATTGTTCTCCACCACACTTAGTTCTTTCCATTCTTCTATTCATTTCCCTTTATCTCTCATTCCCTGCGTCCCTTCCTGGACTCCTCAGGTCTGGTGACTGATATGTATTGCTTTTCTTCTATCTCCTTCTCTGCAGTTTTGGGTCTTCCCGAGGCCCCCGTGGGTGTCCTCGCGCTCCTCCGGTACCTTCCGCAGCTGCAACTGTCGCAGGCTCTGCTGGCATAAGTCAAATCACGTTTGGCAAAACGTGTGCTATGTATCTAGAAACTGGGTTAAACTTGTCTTAGAGCAATTAACTAGATAATTGCTCTGGCATCAAGACAGCCTTCTACTATTCTTGTAGCAAAATAGATAATTTTAACTATAGCTCCACCTAATTCTTCCAGGAAGTGCTAAAAATCTGGCCCATTCTTGTTTTAGCTGCATTAAATGTCTCTGAAGCTCCTTCGTATTCTCTTCCACTGGAGTTTTGCCGGCCTTAATCTGTACGTAGTTTTGAACAGGGAGTCAGTCCTTGGTCCCTCATGAAACAAAAACCAAATGCTTTTTGAATTAAGCAAAGTGTTCATGGCACGGTATAAAACTTCATCACCTTCTTCCTCTAATTTTCTTTGGCCGGGCTCTTTTCCCACTTTATTCCTGGTTTAGCGCAGTCCCTGCACAAAGATGAGAGAGTCTGCCTTTCTCCAAGTGTGACAGTGAAAAGAGTTTGGCGAAGGAGACAGGAAGGGTGTCCTGGTCTGCCGCTGGTGGGGTTTATACCGTCGACCAGGCATTCTACCTGCCCTACCCGTCATCCGCGTCAAGAGGACCTAACGCACGTGCTCGGCTTTGTGCAGCTCGGCAAACGGGAAGCAGCGGCATGGCGTCTGACCCCTGAGACGGGGCCGACAAACCCAGCCGTGAGCGGAGTGGCGAGTGTGGGTTTGCACTGTTGTCTGTATTTACCTGGCTCTGCGACCTTCGCCTAAGTCTCCGCGATCTGTCCTCTGAACATAAGGATGGCGACGGCACTTCCCGCTCAAAGGGCACCTTGTGGTAATGGTCATTCACTCAAAGTATGTTTCTGAGCAGTTCATTCGAGGTCCTGCGCTAGGCTGGGGGGCGTAGAGGTAAACCTATTGGACCCATGTTTGCCCTCGAGAAGCTTAGGGTCCGGCGGGGAAGACAGCTATGGTGATACAAAATACCCGGCACCGTTTACTACTCAGAGCACGTCTGCGCTATTCACAGGGGTTCCGCGGCCGCTCTTGTCAATCACAGGAACCCAAGCAGGGAAGTGCAGAGTAGAAGAAACACATTCAGGCTTTCTTCAGACACAATTGCGCCAGCCAATGGTATTTTGCAAATTTACTATTTTCTATTGAGTCATTTAACCTCTTTAAAAGCTTCCCAACATAGTGGCATAATAAACTGATTTTTGATACACAGTTAAATTAATGCAGTTGGAAGAACTATACCCCCTTGACAATAGGAGCTCTGCCTTTGTATTTGTGTGATCAGCGACTAGGAAGGTATTAGAGGGGTTTCCCATCTTTGGGAAGGAGATACCTGCTGTATTCTTGACAGTCATTGTAAATGACTGTACCCACTCACCCTGGACTTTGGCACTCAAGGTGCACTGCTGAGCAGATGGCACCTGGGGGTAGATCTCAAACCAGGGTCAACTTGGCCTTATGCATGTTTGTTTCCTTTCTACGTGTCCTTTGTCCCCTTCTCCCACAAATTTTTGATGCCGACTGTCAGATTCTTGAGAAGCAGGACTCCAAGTGGGATTCAGAGACCAGCGTGCAGGAAACTTACCTGGGAGATGGCGTGGGATGATTCCTGAGGTAGCGAGGGAGGAAGGAAAGCAGGATTGGGCCGAAGGAGAAGCTGGGCTGGGTACAGTCTCCCTGAGGTCCTCAGCCGGCCCGTGGGGAGCTCCGACCTGAGAAGTCTCTTCAGAGCTGTCCCAAGTTGGGGCAGTGTCAACAGGCTCTTCTGTCTTGTGTTGACCAGTCATTGGAAGAGGGCTGTCCCAGGAGTAGGACCCAACCTTGGATGAGGTGGCTGTCTTCAGCCAAGGTCAGTCCCTAAGAGGGCTGGCAGGAGAGTCCCCATTTCTGGAGGGAGACCTCTGCGGTGCCTCACTGCATACATACGCTCTCCAAACGGTAAATCTCGGGGCCAGTCCAAAGTGGTTTGTAGTTTTTACATTCTCCCATTAGATTGCCGATGCCTGCATAAAACAGTTATGGAATCAGGGCTCAGATACTCTTAGGACCCCCAAAAGCTTCCGTTACAACAGAGGCTGGACACGATAATGTGACCTGGCTTTCCTGAGATGCAGAGTTGCTGGGGCTATCCAGGCAAGTGCTCCATCCTTATGACTGATCGTTCCCCCGTACTTAGTTATACATGATACGGCTGAAGCCTTTGCTCTTTTCTATGAGTTTGCTCTTGAGTTTTGAGTCAGCATTCTCTCGTGAAAGTGTTCTAGTCGAATTAGGTAGTTGCCTGTCATTTACTGCATTTGCTATTGCGTGCGTATTCTTCTTAATCTTGTTTATATTAGCAATAAATAGTTCCTGGAGATCATAATGATACTTTGATTTCCATCAAGCACGGTGAGCACTGGTTTGGTCATGTCATAATACATTGCTGTACTGAGCTAAGCTAATGACCCCTCACAACAGTGTAATAAACTCGCAAATGAGAGCTTATTCCATTTTCTGTAATTGTGGGTTCAATCTCCCAGGAATGCATAAAGTACAGGGCCTTCTGAGTTTACAATTATTTTCTTGCTTTTAAATTAATTTAATCTGTTACTATATAACTGATATATTTTAATTCCGATACAGAGGTTGAAATCTTATATTGTTTAAAAACTCGTTCTTTAATGTGGTTATGCTTTTTAAAAGAAAAAGAACTATGAGGTAATACAGTGGGGGGAAAAGTAAATTACACATAAAAAAATCCATTTCCATGCTAATGAAGTGTGTTCTAGGAGACTCTGCATGCTTTTAGAGCGAAAATAGACGTGCTCCAGAAATTTATTTCCTTGGGTAAAAGGTGTTTGTTAAAAATATAAACCACAGGCTTTCTAGTTTACATTTTTCTGCTTATGTGTTAAAGAGAGTGTTTTGTTTGAAATTACCAGGAAAAAAAATCCCCAAAGAAAACAAAATAGATTAATGACCAGTTATAGACTTAGGACTCCCCATTTCTTGTTTTCTGTAGTTAAACCTAAGGTTGCTATTTTTGAGCCTTTTAAAGATTCTGAATATTTTTTCTCAAATACTATAATACAAGTTGAAAAACAAAATACTCATTTTATTTTAATAAACGAGGATTCCTATCCCCCCACTAGTGTGTTATTTTTTATCACTTCTTTTCTGTACTTAAATATAAACTTACTATGAAAAAATTCAAATACATATAAAAGTGTAAAGGATAGGATGATTAAACCTCTATGCATCATCACTGAATTTCATTAACTATCAACTCATGTCCGGTCTTACCTACTTTTTTCTATCCTACCCAGATTATTTTAACGTTATATAATTTCACCTGTAAATATTTTATAGGCACCATTATAAAGACTCTTTAAAACACAGAACCACAGACCTATTATTATACTTAAGAATTATTGCCTAATAGCACCAGATACCCAATAAGTGTCCAAGATTTCTAAGTATGTCAAATTATTTTATTTATTTGTTTCAAATTGATATGTAGATAGACTCAGACATTACTGCTGGCTGTGTAGCTCTGAAGTCTCGTTTGCAATATAGGCTTCCTCTCCATGTCTAATTTTTTCTTACAGTTTCTTTGTAAAGAAACCAGGCCATTTACTCTGTACAGTTTCCCACAGTCTGGATTTTGCTGATTGCAATGCAATGTGACAACCAATTAACAGGTTCCGCCTTCCCCGCTATTTCCTGTAAATTGGCAGTAAGATCTTGAAAATTGATCAGATGTAGCTAAGTTTCTGCCAGAATACTTCAGAAAATATTTTGTACTTCCATCCATCAGGAATCAGATAATATCTGGTTAACTGTTGTTGTTCTTTTTGTTTTTGTTTTTAACAACAGCCGTCAATGATTATTATTTAGCTGCATTATTTATGGTTTCAAAACATTAAAATTCTGTTACTGCCACCTTATTTATTAGCTGGGATACTTCCATAAAGAAATAGCTCTCTTATCAGCTACTTAGCTCTCCTGAGGTACAGTTTGTATACAGATTCAGTGTGCTTGATTTTTTTCCCTTTACTTACTAGTCTTCAAAATAACAAATTTTTCCCAGCATTCTCTAGATATGAACAGTGAGGCTTTTAATTATTTCTACCACATTTTTGTGTATTTTTTATGTTACTCCATTGCAGGTATTTGTTCAATTTTTCCACCTTCAGCCAGTGGCGGCCTCTTTAAGCAAGTTTATACATCCTTTGGGCCCCTTTGTAATACTTGTCAGCAGCCTCCTAATTTTCTGGTATGACAGGAAGTGCCAGATTCATTTTATACAGTTTATGTCACAGGCCAGATTCAGCCATTCTCCCAGAGTTCTGGGAAATGGCATTAAAAGTGACAATTTGGGTGCTAAGGGTTAGCCACTTATTGATAAAGGCTATTCATTGTTATTGGGTTGGTCATTGTAGCCAGATTTTTTCAGTGAACAGAGTTTTTTATTTATTTATTTTTTTTAATAATAAATGACATCATGAGTTCTTACTGATATACTCTACTCACTTTTAAGATTATGGGACTTTTATTTAATTGCATTGATCTTACTTATACACCTTGTTTTTCTCATGCTGAATATCTCAGTTCTCAAAGGCATCGATATAATCATTCATTTCCTTTATCCCACGACACACACCCAAGGGACTCAGAATAAAATACAACCCCTGCCACCTGCAACATGATTGACACAGTTTAATATATATGTATATTTTGTAGTTCTTTGGTTCTTAGATTATATCTCACCTGGCGTAGTAAAAGTTTCTGTGTTTGAAAGTCACTTAAAATAATTGTCTATTTCACTATAAACTGAGTACCTTGTTGAGTTCATTTGCTTTGCTTTACTTTAACTTTTTAAAATATTAAAATTATGTACAATATTTTCTTTGTTCCAGTGTCAAAATCTATAACAACGTATGTTCAAGGAAGCCTAGCCTCTCCTCTGTCTTCTCAACCCATTTTGAATAAATTGGATTTAATCCTCTCAGGAAAATCTTTTTATTTTTAAATAAAGGGGAGCTACTTAGGAAGCTTTGCTTGTGCTTGTTCTAATGACTATTTTGTACAAATACCGTGTAACTACAATTTTTTTCTTT
Source organism: Mormoops blainvillei (assembly GCA_004026545.1). Lineage (NCBI taxonomy): Eukaryota > Metazoa > Chordata > Mammalia > Chiroptera > Mormoopidae > Mormoops > Mormoops blainvillei. The sequence goes on from PVJD01005429.1 coordinate 40,590, forward strand.
CTGGATATTCTTGTCTTTGGGTTTCCTAACCACAAGCACTATTGAAAGTAGTTAATGACCTGTTTCTGCCCCACCCCCCAGCATTTAATTTAAAGCATTATCTTTTTCAGTTAACAGTCATAAGGTGATGATTAATTTTTGTCTACTTTTCATATACTCTCCCCATTCTTCAATTTTTTGATAGCTGTCCATAAGAACATATAGCCATTACTGTGATTTCTCTACTATAAACACCGTTTAGCTTTTTCAGGTAAATATTTACTTAGTGTTTATCACTAGTCATTGCCACCAGTTATTTTGTTTCTTGACATCTCCTTCTTAGTAAACGCCCGAAGAAGAATTTATAGGCATGATGTGGCTTTTACCCCTGAAGTCATTGGCGCTAACTGTGAACTCGCTAGTTCACATTCCTCCTGTGTTTTTTAGCCACCGCATTGTCATCTGCCATGGAGCGTCACTGTAGACAAATTGATGACGGCCTCATCTTTTCCCTTTTATTAGTGGCCTGTTTTATTTTTTCGTGACTACCCCATGGATTTTTTATCTTCTTTAAGATTCATCATATTAGTGGATTTTTCTCTGTTGACTGTTCAGTGTCATTTCAAGTTTTTGTAATTTCAAGTTTCACAGTTTATCTATCAAACTAAAAATTTCACCGGTTGGATTTCATCATGCACCGTATATACAAAGAGAAAGAACACACATATATGATGCTTTTTACTTTCACGTCCTCTATTTTTATGACCTCTTAAAGTTTTATATAGCTTCATTTCTTCTGATTTTTAGAATTTTCTTCTCTTCTATGCTATTTCTCCTCACATATTACCTCTAGTGTTTACTCACTCCTGTGTTTCTTCTAATTCTTTATTTCTGAAATAGTTTTCTTTTTATTCATAAATCTTTCCTATATTTTTCAGCTATTTTTCAAGTCTTTCTTTTCTTGACCTAACTTCTGAGTTTTTCCACGTCAGATTTATGGCATTCTTCCATCATTATCTTAATTTCTTGTAGCTTACGATGGTGTGTTAGACTACCATTTTCATCTTTGCGGGCGCACATTTATGACGTGCACTCATTTGCTTATAGGGTCACTATTCGTACCTTATTGTCTTTTTTTTTAAACATAAATTTTGACTGTGGCTTTATTATCACCCTCCTCTGTCACTCCTGTTTAAGGGCGATCGTTCTTCTCCTATTCTTACAAGAACGCGGGCCAGGATAGCTTTCCCACCTCAGAGCTTCAGAAATACTTCTTTCGTTAGTTTCACACAGGGTTAAAAACGACGCCCTTGCACTTGCTATAATACGGAGGGCCCCCTTCTCACCTCACTTTCACCTGGACCCCCCCGTCTGTCTCAGTCGTCCCTCTCTCATGCAATTTGGAACCAGTCCCACTAGTTTCTCCTCGATGTGGACTTGTTCCTGGAAGGAAGCTTCAGCTGGGCTGGTGTCCCGAGGGGGACGGGTCCGGAGCACCGTCCGCCGTCTGACCTGACCGTGCGCCTCTTCCACCGCCCCGCACGCCGGAGCGCACGGGCTTCTCTGCGGGTTTTGGCCGTTTCCCGCGTGGCCTGCGGAAGATCCTGGCAAGTGCTGCTTGTTTCCTGGGTCTCAGGGCCGTCTGCGTGTCTCTTGCTTTTCCCGTGTTCTCTCGCACCGCTGTAGGGTCCATGTGGCTCTCGCTGCTGTTGGGGTCTCGTGTCTCCCTGTTTGTATGTTCAGGTTGGGGGGACACCGTGTGGCTGCTTTGTTGCACGAGGACTTTGTGAGATTTTTATTTTACTTTTCTACTTGCTCTCTTGGTTGTGACGCAGAGGGTGCTATTGCACAGATACTCAAACACCTTCCATCATATTTTGACCATATATGGTCTGCCATCATATTTTCCCCTAAGTTCTGCTCACTGTTTCCAAGGTGCAAATACTACGTGGAAGTTTCCCGTTAAAACCTGTCTAAGTCAGAGTTTTATTAGGTAAAGTGATGTTTCCACTTGAATTTTCTAGGAAAAAACTTCTGTGAAAATAGTGTTCTACAAAAAAAAAAATAATGTATGGTACTAAACTAGTCCCTCATTTTCCTGGGAAGGTGTAGAAATCACATGTACAATGTCATCAGACTTGGATTTGCTGTCACTGAGTCGTTCACTACTGATCACCTTCTTCAGCCTCCACTCAGTGCTGACCTCATAGGAGGCACCTAATGCATTTCATGAGTGAACAATTGAATTTGTTTGAGCTCTGGTAGCTTCTTCGCCAAATTGTTTTGAGAGTAACGAAGAACATATGTAACCATCCTCCTCACTGTCATCATTCTCCTTAGGTCTAATGACAAATGAGTCCACATGTGAGTGTATGCATGTTCACACGTGTGAGTGATACTGGTATCCATGTGTGAGGGCACGTGTGTTCATACATGAGGGCATTGCTCATGTGCACACTACCACCATCCCCAGTACTAATGACTTACATTCATCCTTGCTTTCCATGGTAATATTTACGTGAATCCTAGGTTTAAAAAAGGGTTACAACTCATCTTTAATGCTAGGTAGACTCATTTTTGAAACTTCTGAGGCTTCTGTCATGGGAGGAGGGGTCCTGGTTAAAAGATTATCATTTGACCTGAGAAACACTCAGAAAATATCAGAAAGTCTGCCCTGGCTGGTGTGGCTCAGTGGACTGAGCACCGGTCTAGGAACCAAAGGGTTGCTGGTTCGATTCCCAGTCCAGAGCATGTGCCTGGGTTGTGGGCCAGGTCCCCAGTAGGGGGCGCATGAGAGGCAAACACACACTGATGTTTCTCTCCCTCTCTGTCTCCCTTCCCCTCTAAAAATAAATAAATAAAATCTTAAAAAATATATATATATATTTATATATATATATATATATATATATATATATATTAGAAAGTCTTAGAGACAGCAAAGGCAGTTACCCAAGGCTCTTGGTGCAGGCTTAGCTGGAACAATGATAAGACAGTGATTAGGAACAAGCAGAAGGAAAAAAAAACAAACAATTTTTAGAAAAGATCAACAGTGACAACAATCCAAAAGATGAAGACAGGCAACTGATTGCTTTGGTCCCCTTCTCCCAACCATAAGGGCAATAAAACTGGGTGGAGAAAAAGACACGAGAACTGCCCAGGCTTTGCCTAATAAAGAGAACAGTGTGCTACCTACCAGAAACCAGGATCGTCCTTTCTCTTTCTCAGGATTAGTGTTTGGATGCATAGACCAGGTCTGGATCAAGCGGGAAGCTGGGCAAACTGCTGTTGATGGCAGACCTGATGCTTTTGAGGGCGGCAGGTCGCTCTCCTCAGCTTCATCTCCGCGCTTCTTAGACGCATTTGGAGATTCCTGGCAGCGAATGAACAGGGTGGGAAGCAGGAGGACTAACGTCACGGCAGCACTGTGGCAGCCACGAGCGCCTCCAACTTGCTGCTGTCAGCTAGCGCTGAGGCAGGAGGCTGGGGCTTTGTACACGTCACGATTTCAAGGCTCTAGAGGTGCAAAAAATAGGTGTGGGGGAGCTTCTCCTTAGCAGAGTAGGAACAGAAAGGCGAGTGCTTGGGAAACACTGGGGATGAAAACCAACCTGGGCCCATAAACTCCCCTCTGACTTGAAAGGAACCACAGCACCTAAGAAGGAGTTGACTAGAGTCATAATAAATTGTCCATCCTAGAGTTTAAACTCTTTTTTTTTTACATTTTAATTGCAGTTAATGTTCAATATTATTATATTAGTTTGAGGTATATAGCATAGTGATTAGACATTCATATAACTTACGAAGTGATCTCCTGACAAGTCTAGTACACCCCTGACACCATATGTAGTTATTACAGTATATTTGACTATATTCCGTATTCTGTACTTTACATCCCATGACAATTTGATAACTACCAATTTATACTTCTTAATCTCTTCACCTTTTTCACCCATCCCCCCAAACCTGCTCCCGCTGGGCAGCCATCAGCTTGTTCTCTGTATCTATCAGCTCTTCACACATGAACACCTATATTTATGCATGAATGCGTGTGTCTTCACATATAAACACATGTATGCTCTCACACATAAACATGTTCACTTGTCATTAGGAGACCTAAGATCAATGGTGAGGAGAAGGATCACATATGTTCTTTGTTACTCTCACGATACTTTGGCAAGGAAGCTACTAGTACTCTAGCGAATTCAATTCTTCATTCATGAAATTTTTTAATATACACGTAAATAAATAGGAAACACAAAGAACAACTTATGCCTATGAAGTCGGCAAAAGCAACAAAACTACCGACTAAGAGAAGGGGGAAATAATCCCGTCCACGTGGAGAACATGCCACTGACAGTGAACTGGACTCAGGGTTTACACAGGAACTATAAATACAGCATGGAAACATTCCGTTTCTTCAAGAGCGTATTGTAAGAGGAGGAGAGATTTTGGTGAAAAGTTAAGCGAAAGGAAAAAAGGAGATGGCAAAGTAGTTGCAAAGAAACAAAAAATGCACTAACAGAATTAGGACCTGCCATGGGGATGGTGCACCATCAAAGGACATGGGAACTGAAAGCAGTTTTAACAAATGCAAAGTTTTCCAAGAATATAAAGGAGAAGTACAAAGAGTTTAACCTCATGACAGAGACAACAATAGAGAACCAAGATTTGGCCTAGCATTAACAAGCGTCCCTGAATTAGACATTAGAATAAAAACAATATTTAAGAATACTGTTGCGAAGCACTTTACTGAGCCAAGTAAAATCCGAGAATGTAGATTTAAAAAACTGCCCATATTAATGCAAAAATCAAGGACAATGACTCCTGTCTGAACCCTGTCCATCTGGTCAATTCTGTATGGTACCAAAGTTCTGCTCTCACAGGTTCTGGGATGTTTCTGTGTGTTTATTGGCTCTATACCTGGTGGTATGCTCAGCCGTGGGTTGTACTGACACTTCCCTATGAATTGGGTGGGCTCGGTTCTGCTGGCATTGTGCCACCTGCGGAAAGTCTGAAACCAGCCTGATCTTTTGTGTGTGCTCCTCCCAGGTGACTTACTTTTTCTGCCTGGATACCTGAGTATTTATAGCTCTAATTTTTGTAACTGAACTTTCTCCAAGATTGTATGCGTAGGTCTCCTTAGGAATAATTTACGTGCAATTATTCCTAAGTGGCTATTGGCTTATCCTTAAAAAGAAGGTGTCTATTCTTTGAGAAATAGTAGTGGGCAGAGGACTGGAGGAAGATTGAGCGGGAGGGTGTTTGCAGCCTTTCCTTGGGTTTATTGTGTCTTATGCCTTGTCACTAAATCTGCTGCTTCTTTGGATGTGAGGATACATTTCTTTTTAATTTCCTCTTGTGGGTCACAGCAGAGCCTTGTAGATCACAGGGTCTCTAAATAGCATTTGGTGGCGGCTTAAACCTGTGTTCTCCCCCTTCCTTGCTCCCCTGTGGTCTCTTTCCATCGGGAGGCAGGGTGACTGATATAAATCGTCCTTTGAGTCTCTTTTCTTTCCTCCATCGTTGCCTCTCTTGCTAGTCAACAATGTCAAATCTGTTCTCTACAAGGATGTGCTGATTTCCTGAAGACCCCGCCTGTGTCTTGCGGGGCCGCCGCACATGGCGGTTCGGGGTGGGAGGTGGTGGGGGGTGCCTTGGGAGCTGGCAGGCCCATTTTTCACTCCCCAGGTTTCTCTACCTATGACCAGTGTGTTCCATACATTGCAATTTAAGGTTATCGTAGGGTTTGTGTTACATCCGAGAAAGGGCTTCCCGTTCTATTTTTCATTCTGTGTTGTTTTCTGATGAGTACTAGGAGAGGGAAATGGATAACAAAATATATTCTGTCTTTGTTACCAAAATTCATCATTGCGATTTTGTATTCAGTCATGTAATTGCACGATAAATGCCCACCAGCCGGCCCTTCCTAAGATGCTGAGCCTTAGGACAGGCCCCTTGTCCTTTTCTGTTTATCGGACTCAGCTACCTCTAGCCTTCACGTTGGAGCCATCATCCCACCCAGCCTTTGAGGCTGCAGTAGTCCCTTCTCTCAGGTCCCTTTGCCGCTCTCAGGGCCCTTTGCGAGGTCTGGAGCCAGCCTGCAGAGAACCTTGGACAGTTGTTAGGGGGTGCGTGGTGAAGGGGTGAAGTCGGCACATGCGCAGTTCCGCTCTAGCGACACTTGCCCTTTGCGTCTAGGAGAGAGCAGCAGGGTTGACCTGTGACCCCTGCCGTCTGTCAGGGGTTCTCCCGACCCTCCTTCGTTTGACTGCAGGTGAGTGGGCAGGAATCTCTCTTTCAAGTAGAGGGCCTAGCCCAACCATACGGTTCCAGCGCTCTTTACAGCACGTATGACTGTGTACTTACACTTGCAAAACTCTCCATATATTTTTATGTATGTTCTATAAAACTCTTAATATATAATCTCTATTATATCTCTGTGTAATCTCTCTGACTATATGTAAAATAGCTCATATTTTATCTCACTTTATGATATAGAATATATTTAGATTTGTATAAAACCTTGTGTATGTAGATATTCATTTAGATATATTTGAACTTATCTGTAATCTTTATTATGTATTAGTTATCTATTTATAACTAATATAGATTTATAATCTATATAGTATACTATATAGTATATGCTATATCCTTATATTTTACTTAGGATATTATATATTTAGTGTATATATATATATTATATGGTATATATTAAAAACTGAACCTATATACTAATATATTTAATAGATGTATGTACTATATATGATATAATATTTCGATATAGATATGTCATATATTATATAGATTATATTACCTCTGTCTAGAGCATCATCTTTATTAAATAATGTATCTATCAGCTGTCTATACCTTTATCTTGGTGAACTGCTTGAAAGTAATTTACAGACCTCGTGACACTTTATCCTAAATACTTCATGTACCTCCTATCTATAAGGATGTTCCCTATATAGCCACAAAACAATTTCACACGCAAGGAATTTAGCACTGATCCAATACTGCCATGTAATATACAGCCTAAACCCACCTCTGTTAACACCCGGCAATGTTCTAACTATGCTTTAAAAAACCAGACTATAATAAAAAAATCATTTTTTGAATTTTGTCAGATCACTTCTGACCACCGCCCTCCCTCCCAACGCCTCCCCCTCCCCCATTTTAAAAGACATTTTCAATTTTGAAGGCCAGTGGTCTTGACTTGTCTTATTTTCTCATGTTAAACTTAAAGCAAACCTTTTTGAAATGAGCACTACATAGATAATTTCTGTAATATCACACTAGGAAAAAAAAGTCCGTTCATATCGTTACTGGGGATGCTCCCTTCTTTATTAGGGGAGCACCTACCAGGTCTCTCTGTTGTGTGGCTATCGTTCTCTTTACAATTGATAGGTAATCGAGTAGTTCGTCCTTTAGCAGTGAGGATAGCCTGATGCCCAATCAGTCGCCTTTCCCCTAAATGCTAGCGTTCACCCGTCATTCCCGCCCACACCGCGGGTTGAAATGGTGGTTACAAATGAGCTTCATTCTTTTCTCCCATCAGTGATCTAACCTTTGGGTTGTGGGCACTTTGGCATCTATTTCTGGGCTTTAGCCTTCAGTGCATTAGCCTAAACTGCTACAGACAGAGCTTCAGCATGGCATCCTGATATGCATTGTTATTAATATTTGCTTAGAGCAGAGACTTTTCCTGGTTTTCCTCATAAACACTTCAGGGCCTAGCACAATCCCTTCAAATGGCCTGTGCCCCCCAAACTGAGCAAGTTTGACTCAACGCGAAAAATACCATGTGTGCGCGAGCAGACGCCGGTACATCAGAATTCCCCGCTGCTTCTGGGACGGCAGAAAGCCTCAGATCAAAATTACAAAAGAGTTTGGGCGTTCAAGAAGCTTACCTGATTATGCTAAAAATATTTGACAGTTGAGAGCTGGTGTCATGCAGCAGTTAAATGTAAAGTTTAGACTTAGACAACCTGTGTGAACTTGAGCACATTCCCGAAATTCTCTAATTCTCTAATTTCTCTAATTCTCTAATTCTGTAAAATTTAAAATGGGTCCAATAATACCCGCATCTCAGGAATGGTTTAAGGTAAAATGGTATAATGTATAAATTGTTTGGCATTATGCCCAACACAAGGCCATTAGGAGCAGGACACTCGACAAATAGTAACCAATATTATGTTTGCTTCTGAATTACAGGAATAAAAAGTGGTCCTGCTCTGTCAAATATACCAATTATTGAAGCTTTTGAGTTTGTACAAGTACTATACATGATTAACAAAATATAAACCAAATGCCCAAAGTTGACATTATCTGTTTGCTCTTCCGTGTGGATATTTATAAATATTCTTTGCGAACTTCATTTATAGCAGAAATTTTAAAATTGCCTTATGATCACATTGCAGCTTCCTAAAAACACAGCCCATCATGTTCCAAATCATGACATTGAATTATTTTCAAAAGCCATTCCAGAGAGACAAACGCAGACCATTTGGGGCTGATTTTCCCAAACAGTGTCCAGTCTCGTCTGAAAATCCCTCCTCTCCTCACGCCCTCTTTAGCTCCCTGGCAGACCGCACCAGTAAGACCCGCCCCTTTGACTCTCCTTGTTTACCTGTCTTTCTTACTAAGACAGGTCCCTGCTCCTCCCGGGACACAGCGCTCACAAGTTCCTACAGCTCCCTCTTCCCCTCTAACAGTCTCGCCTTGCCGAGCTGCAGGCTCCGCTCCCTGAAGGGTTCACGCAAAGTCCATCCGGTGTCTCGTAGCCACATGCCTTTAGTCCATCTTCATTTTATCATAAATTATCTTGTGTACCGCCTCGCAGCCTTCAGCCAAATTGAAACCAGCTTTTTCAATTTGTCTGTTTTTCGTGGTTTTGCCTTCGCTTTGAGCAGGGTGAGGGTACCTTCGTGCCCAGTCAGCTTTGAAGCCCCGGAATGTTTAATGACTCCTGATGCAACAGGCGTAGTTCACTCTGAAAGACTTGAATGGCGATATTTATACAACTCTTATCTAAATTAAGCTGGTTCCTTGGGCTGGGAAAAAAACCTCCAAGAATCACCTCTGCCCCCCTCCAGCTGCCCCCAGGGGGCCTGATGGGTGGAAATGCCGCCTGCTGCTGGCTGTCTGCCCTGTGAGGCCGCCTTGGCTGGGCCGCTGTGTGACGTACTGGATTGTGGCTGAAGAACTGGGTCCCGCTGTGTAGGAATCTCTCTTTTCCAGAGCAGTACCTTCTAGAGGAACCGGTATGTACTGCTGTCTGTGAAAGCGTGGGAAGGAGAAGCCGTCTTTTCCGTTAAGCCGTCTTTAGGGTGCCGGGCTTTCCTTCTCATCTCAGAGTCGGCTGGAAAAAAATCTGCTCGGCCCTGGTTCTGCTTAAGGTTTTCCTGCTCAAGTGCCCCTGTGTGGACAGTGATCCAGGAACACGCGCCAGTGACCGTACGTAGGAGCAACCTTGGTGGTCCCATGGGGACAGCCGTGTGGTGTGGTGCAGGCTTTTCAACTTCCTTGATTTCAGCTTCCCCAGGGAAGGAGGGGGCGGGCGATAAAGGCCAGAGTTAGGGTGAGTTTGGGTCCAGTGAGGGGACCCCAGATGCGCAGCACTGTGGCCATGGGATCCCGACGTGCCTATGCCCAGCCCAGAAAGTCCGCAAGGTTCTGCAGCTCAGGGTGGCTGGCACGAACCCAAGAAACTGCTTGTCTTCACTCTAGCCTTCTCTAGTCTCTCTGATCCAGACCTTAAGTGGATAACCACCTTCTCCTGTCCTCGTTGGCCATGCTGCTTTCTTACTGTCCTCCCAGCTGGTGTTCACAGACGGCTCGTTCTGCACCGACTTGGCTAGTCTGTGCAGCCCCAAGGTTTCTTCTCTCCGCTCTGTGGATCCCAGCCTTGCCCCATGTTAAGCCTTAGTCAGAGCCTGGCTGGGCCACTCTCGTTGCTCCCCAAACAGACTGTGTGCTCTGGTGTCCCAAAAGCCAGGGCGGATGTCTGTTCACTCATGTGCCTTCTCCTGCCGTTCAGGTAAAGATTGGCTTTGCTTGCACTTACACTGCCAGAGCTGTGAGGGAGAGTCAGATGCCACTCTCCCCCTTAACTTACTTGCAGGGAGAAATGGGTTTTTCAGAAATTGTGCTAATCTCTGCCTTTACTGGAGTAATTTCTAGAGGGTCCACTGTTGGTCTTTATGCCATGTTAGATTATAATTGACTTGTGAGATAAAATAAAAATGCATAATATTTCCAGATCTGATGGGCTCTCTTGAGCCTGTTTCTTAATTCACTTCTGATTCCCTTCTTGGGATACTTTTCCTCTTGGCTTTTGCGATAATACTTCCATATTTTCTTCTGTCTCTCCTTTACCCCCTTTCTGAGTCTCTTTATTAGCATCCCCTCCTCAGCTGAGACTTTAATTATGTGGCGTGCTTGGGCATTGTCTTCGGTGCTTCTCTCTGTATTCTCACTCCCTGTATTATTTCATCGTGTCCCGTGGCTTTGCATCCTTTCTGTATGCCCACGGCCCGCAGATTCGTGTCTCCAGGGCGGACCGCTCCCTTGGGTGGCTTATCCTAGAACTGAATCCACAAATACCTATCTTTCTTCTCCCACCTGTATCTAATCCACAAGCAAGTCCTGCAGTTTGTCTCCCCATTTCGCCCTCTGCTGCCCCACTCTAGCCGAAAACACCATCATCTTTCTTCTAAGCTGCTGCAAGTCTAACATGTTTCTTCCTTTGAGTTCTCCCTGGAGAAATGTTAATGTTCTCAGTCAGTGTGACAAGAGATTTGTAGCTGATGTGCATGAAGATCCAGATCCCTGAGGTGCTTCGAGGGACTTTCGAAATGATAGTCCGCGCATCCTGCCCTGGACCCCCGAGTCCTCCTTTTGTGGGGTCCCAAACGTGCATCGTATTGGTGGGTTCAAAGTACGCCTCACTTCCTTTCGCCACTTATTCTATAAGGAAGCACCTGCTAAGGTGCAGGAAAATGGTGTTGTCCAGGAAATTAAAATGTATAAGCTTCTGACTGCGACTTATTTAGAGCAGGATAATAAGCTTCTTCTTAGTAAGTGGTACCCAGTGCTCTAGAGGATATTACAAGAGATGGCTGGTAGCACACGGAATAAACAAACAGAGGCAGGAGTAAGGCAGACCTTACTACAGCCTTAATGGCTTTTCCAATGAAGGACAAGTGGTGACAGGGTTTGGAGTCGGACCCCAGCTGAACTGACCATCATTAATCACCAGGTATTTTGTGTGCACTTGGCTCTCATACAGATCAGCTCACAATATGCCACAGCCAGTCAACTGCAAACTCAGACGCCACATTTCCCAACCCTGACAAGTCTCCGTTAGCTCTGACCGTCATTCCACTGCAGCCAAACGTGCATCTGTCTGGAGGGGACACGGGAGGAACCAGCCTGGTTACAGGTTCTACGGAGGGATATTTATGTCCCTGGGGACCGGCACTGCAATTAGTCAACCCCATGTTTTGTATTTCCTATCCGTAAGGGCTTAGGGTGGCTTGCTGATGGCTGGTGGACTGTCCGACATCTGGCACCACTACCAGCCGTATTAGCTCCAAGAAAGAGAATAGCTGTCAGGGCATTTTATTTTCTTTCCTGTACCTGGTGCTTGATTCTTTTTCTGCTTCTTCAATCTGTCTCTAATGGACCCTGGTGAACTTAGAAACTAGCAGCTAAATATAGAAGCTTTCAAGGACAAAGAAGAGAAATAACTGTAGGTGGGTAAATATTATCTGCCCTTGGGAGAACAAGTGACAATAAGGGGCTTGACACAGGCAGGTAAATAAAGTGCGTGGGTCCAAAGCGCATTCAAGATGATGGTCTCAGCGATGGAAAAAAATCGCCTTCGCAATGAAATTTGAAGACGAGTTTCTTTCCTCCTACGCTTGTATATTTTGCAAAAACAGAGAAAATAATTTCTGCCCTTAATTTTTAATGTAGTACTTTTGAGGTAAACTCCACATACAGTGAAATGCATATATCTTCAACGAAGACTTTAATGAGTTTTCATAAATGTCTATAGCCATGTAACCCACACCCCATCGAGATATAGAACATTTTCACCAAGCCGGAGGTGCACCCCTTTCTAATAAATCTCCTGCCTGGAAGATGCTCATACTTCTCATTTCTATTACAGTGGGCAAGTTTGGTCTCTTCTGGAACTTCATAGGAGTGGAACCGTTGCTACACAGTGAATTATATCTGACTTCTTTGCTCAACAGAATGTTTCTGAGATTCATCCTTGCTGTTTGGTGTATCTAAATTTTGTTCATTACTATCACTGAGTAGTATTTTGTGTGAATACAGCAGTGTTTTGTGCAAAATGGGTTTATTTTTAAAAATTATTCTGTTGATGGACATGTAGGTTGTTTCTAGGGTTAGCGGCTTGAACGTGCTTGTGCAGGTCTCTGCCGGTGTCTGTATTTTCATTTGCCTGGATAAATACACAGGAGTAGGATTTGGGGTCAGAGAAAGTATGTGCTTAACTCTGTAAGAAACTGTCAAACTGCTTTCCAGCGTGACTGCGCCACTTCCCGTCCCCGCCAGTAGCATCTGAGGGTTTCTTTTGCCCCACAGACTTGCCCCAGTAGCACAATTAGCCGTTCCAGGGAGTGCTTCTATATTCTGACAGTTTTAATTTGCATTTCTCAGATGACCAATGTGCCCACTCTGATGCGTTGGGGAGAAGATTGTCCGTGGAGACAGTTCTCTCCTTTCCCCTCCTGTGTTAGCTAATGAATTCAGTTTGGGGTATATTCGTTGGCGTTCAGCACTGGATTTCAGGAGAAGAGCTTGAGGGACATAGGATTAGAAATCTGTGATAGGTTTAACGTGAAAGCTATGCCAGTTCTAGGAACATAACCCAAATCCAGTTTTATAATTCCATGTATTGTTACAAGATAACTGTCCCGAGCCTTTCTCCTCTCCCTCTCCAACCCGCTGGCAGGAGAAACCATTGGGTCAGGGAAAGAGAAAGGTTTTGTATTGAGGTTATGGGCCTTTGCCCTCCAAAACAGGAGAGGTTTGATGTTATTAATATTCCTTAAAGAGAAAAGGACATATGTTTTCTGAAGAACATTACCTAGCTAAGTTAAGAAGCCTGGGTGTTCATAGTTCTTTCTTTCCAAACTTCAAATTCCCAGGGAAAGAAAACCTACCAAAAAAGTATGCAATTATTTCTGGTTTGGGCTCTTTGGAAAGTTCTAGCCCTGGTCCCTGTCATCTTTCTGCAAACTTAACCCCTCCCCCACGAGTTCTTACTCTAGGAAGTCAGTAGGTGCGTAGTTCTCAAACTCAGCAACTCAGCAGACCCCATGTGGTGTTTAGGGTTCCAAAGGCAAAATTCACGGGCCTCCAGAGACCCCGATTCACTCGCCATGGGATCCGACCTGGGAATCTGCATTTTAAATCAAATGCCCCAGGCCATTCTGAGGCGGGCGTGCTACAGACATTTTAGGAAACATGAAAATTGATAAATAGCCCTTTTAGTTCTTACTCATTCTTCTTTTTGTACTTGGACTGTGAAAGGGAGCCTCACAGGATTTCATGTCCTGTTATCCTATTTATATATCACCCTTTCCATAGTAAAATGTCATCTTCCCCTTAAGCTTACAGCTAATAACCTAACGTACAGTCCAGTCCACCTATTACAGTGCCCTCTGAGGACATTCTACTTGAGCTCGAGGAAGCAATTTTACTTACCCAGTGCTTGACCTCTCCAACCACCAATCTTTTCATTACATATTTGCATGGAATTATTTGTTTAGAACAGAGTTTTGGAGGTAAGAGGCAGAAGAGAATAATAATACCCAACCGCTACAGAAAATGTCCGCTGTCCAAATACTGGGACTGAATACTTTTATAGATGTTGTAGTTTATGTTGTCGTGCCTCATGCAAGGATGATCCCAAACAAATTTAAAAATAGAAATACTCATGTAGCTCATACATCTGTGGGAAGGCTGGACTTGGCTGATCGAGGCTGGTCCTCTGGACAGCTCCACGCCACATGTCTCCCCTCTTTCTCCTGGGACCAGGGGCAGCCCCAGGCACGTGCTTCCATGGCAACAGCAGCGTATGAGTGAGTCACCTCCTCTCAATTCTGTGGGCCCAAGCAGGCCATATGGCCAAACCCAAGCAAATCACTGGAAGAAGCAATAATTTACTCGGTTACAGGAAGGAATTTGAAATGTCACACGGCAGAGAACATGAGACTGGGGAGAGCTGAAGAGTTAGAGTCAGTGATACATTCTACTACAGCTTTTAATTATTAATGATTGTTAATAATTAATTATTAATCATTAATAATAATAATTTTAATTATTAATTTTGGTAACAATTTCACGAGGTGGATACTCGTCTTACCCGTTGAAGTTTAGGGGTGGTCAGAGGGGGACCACTTCGAGGCGCACTGCATGAGACCTGTTGCTGGCTTGCTGCTTACTAGCCGTGTGAATTTTAGCACTTAACCCTTTTGTACCTCAGTTTCCCCACATTAAAATGGAGAAAATGTTTTACTTGCCCTACAAGGCATCATGAAGAATAAATGAGTTTATGTGTAACATGTTTAAAATAGTGTTAGAAACATAGTAACTGAAAACCGAATTTTAGGTGTTGCCACCACGTTGACAGTTAACATTCCGGGAAAGTATAACAGGCCATGAAAACAAGTGTCTCAGTGTCAACGAGAACAGTGAATGGAACAACAAATGTTTCAATCATATGTACTCTTTTCTCTTAGAATTTGGGTACTGCTCTCCTCCTACTATTCACAACTAGCTTCTTTTTATTTTTTCACTAAACAATATTTTGAAGACATCTTTATAGGTATTGCTACATTTTACACTAAAACAAAAAAATATAGCTCTGTTAGTAAAGGCCCTCCATTAATTGAATAATAATGGTTATTGACCAATTTCTATTACTGTTAAACAGTTTTCAGGAAATATCATTTCATTTTCATGAAAACCTTTATTTGCAGAAAACTTGCTCATCGTTCAAATGTTGGATTTTTTTTTAATTTCTCTAACCCAAATGGACCCATTATTCATAGATATATAATTTGGAAATTTCAAGGTTGCAGGCAAGGTATAAAGATTTACACCTGAGTACTCTAAAATCTTTCATGAAGGATTTTGTATCTGAGGAGAGATTATTTCACCTTATGACAAAATATGGGAGTAGATATTTATTCAGTCACAACACATTAGAGGCTTTCTACGCTCAGCATACCTTGCAGGAGGCATGGGGGGCATGGATGATTAAAACATTGTTCATGTCGTCAAAGAGTTTACAGTCCAATGGAGAAAATCTTTCAGAAAGTAAATGATTACAGTACAACGTGATGGGCTCCAGTAATTGTCAACA
Source organism: Mormoops blainvillei (assembly GCA_004026545.1). Lineage (NCBI taxonomy): Eukaryota > Metazoa > Chordata > Mammalia > Chiroptera > Mormoopidae > Mormoops > Mormoops blainvillei. Next base: position 55,972 of record PVJD01005429.1, read on the forward strand.
CAGTGCTCTGGGCATCTTTACCCAATAACAGGAAATTTCGAAGGCTCGAAGGGAACCAAGCAGAAAAGGAACGTGCAGAGTGGAAATCACAGGGCCTGTCAGGCAGGCAGAGAGCGCACCGGGCGCAGGCCTCAGGGCTCTGACAATAAAACAGCTTGGGATGGACGGAGCAGCGCGGTGTTACAATGGGACGAATGCGACGGCTCTGGAGAAATGGGCAACGTCCGGCCTTCGAGGGCCTTGGATGCCGCTCCGAAGGTCGTGGATTTTATTTGAAAGCACTGGGCAGCCAGCGAAGATTTTATAACACAATCTCATTTACATTTGCTGGTGATCCTTCTAATAATAGCGCTGTGGGAAGTGGGCAGGTGAGAGGGCATGAGGAAGGAGGAGGTTCTTGCCTCCTGGTAAGAACTAATGGGGCCAGACACAGCCAGCAAGAATGGGGAGAAAGGAAAGAATTCCAGAGATACTGTAAGGACCTGGGCTCGGAGCCACACTCACTGTGTACAAGGCACCCCCTTTAGGGGTTTGCTCTCCCTACCTCCTAACCTGGTGAAGTGAATACTTTCAAATACACACATGTCAATTGAAGCTACACCATCCTTCCAGTGGTTTCCTCTAGCTCCACGGAGAAGGCTTCAGGCGCTTAGCGATAAGCACCTTGCCGCCGTGAACCAAGGAGGGAGGCACAGGCTGTTACACAGATTCAGGCCTGTCAGGTGACTAAAGTGACCCTGAACAAAAGTGCTTTCACTTAGTTAAACCTGGCCTATTAGCATTTGAAGATAACCACCTGAACCCATTGTACAGATGAAGATACTGAGGTCAGGAGACATTAAGGAGCGGTCAGTGATAAAGTGCTATTAAGTTCCAAGTAGTCTAACTTAGTTTGTAACACTTTCTGCCATACTCCACTGCTATTATTTTATTTGTGAATTATCTTTTCTTGAATTAAATTGTTTTTCTTGTAATTCTTAAATGGGTCATTAATGATGTGCTTTTATTTAGTTTCAACATTTTACTCCTCATTTTCTTTCATTTCATATTTTTACTTCTACTTGATGATATTCCTTTAATGGAATAAAATTTTAACTTTACTTTGCACTGCAGAAGAAATGGACAGAAATAAAACTTTTTAAAAGAATAATTTAGCCTCAAATGCATCCCACAGTAATTTGATATTGGAGTACTTTTAAATAAATTATAGTTAATTAAGCACGCGAATGCACTAACTACTTTAAGTACCCAATTAGCTACCTTAACTGAAATAATTGTCCTGAACTGCATACTTTTAAAGGCATTTTCCAAGGCGCTACATAAATCTTTGTCTCTGGTGTGAAAAAGATAATTCTATGGTAACCGTTGATTGTCCGGGAATACAAACGTAGTGTGAATGCTGTCTTCTCTAGACCCCATTGTCTTCATCTATTAAAGTGCCTGACCTAGAAATGCACAAAGGTTTCCCAACTCTCTCAGGTCTCGTGATCATTCATCTACGGGCTGTAGCCTGCAGCTCTTTCCACCTGCAGGACCCCGCGCGCCCCCCTGAGCCTGACTTCCTCTCGCCAGCGCTGCACCGGGCTCCTTTCCAGCCCTCTTGCATCTCATTTTCTCTGTTCCATGAAGTGGCTAACCTCTCGGAGAGTCTATTTCATTATCTCAAAGACTATCCTCAAATTCTGATCTGGAGCTATATCCTTGAGGGTCTGCCTGGTCTCTCGTATTTTGTTGTTTTTAAATTTTTGTTGTCACTTCCATCCCCTTCTAATAAAAGCTTTCTGGATTATCGAGGTGACCCCTCGTAACTGGCACTGCTGCATGCTTTCTATGCCTATGTTATATTGTTAACGTCACACAAAGGAAGGATGAGAAACACCCTATCACTGTACCCTCGGGCTCACATTTTATTTTCATTCTTTTACTGTTTCCTTTAATGTTCAACGTGTGGTCTTGCCTTGATACAGGCTAACATTAACCATTATTCCTGTCCTTCTCTGAAACAATATAAATATATCAGAATGCTTTAAAAGCAGTAAATGGTCTTAAACTTGATCTTATGTAGTATTTTAGTTCTCCTGGTTTTAAAAATCAACTTCTGGGCTACAGAAATTGGGCTACAATTTATATAACATAAAATGCACCCATGTTAAGTACACAATTGGGTGAGTTTGGGCAAATAGACGTACCCATCCATTTGATTTTTAACGCCCTCAAAGTTAGTCACTATTGTTGGGTTGAATCATATGTATTTACCAATAGGGGTCAACCTAGTTTACATTATACTTGAATTTAGGTTTACTTACAATGCTCTCCATTCCTTCCCTTCTTTCATTCTACTCTTTGGTTCTGCATTCAATTTTTTTTTTTTCAGAAACACACTCTTTAGAGTCTACCGTATATAAGACTCTAGTGTTGTGAGTTGCCTTTTAGGGCATTAAAGATACTTTTTCCTCTATCCTCTTCCCTTGTCATTGTAAGTCTGCTGTCTGTCTAGTTGTTATTCCTTTTAAGTAATTTATCCTTCCTCTTTAGCTGCTCTTAGATTGCCTGCAGTTTTACTACAGTCGTGTTGTGAATGTGCTTTTATCCGTGGTCCTTGGGGTCTGCTGAGCTCCCAAATTGGAGAGCCTGTATTGTCCATCAACTCGGAAATTTTTGTCATTGTTGCTCCCAGTGGTACCCTCCCTCTACTCTATTTTCTCTTTTTGTGTCTCCTATTTAGCTTGATGTGAGGCTTTATTTTTCTTTTGTGTCTTTTAATCTTTATTTCAGATTATAATGTTTATTTTTCTGTGCTGTGTTCTGGGCAGTACCCTCAGTTGTATACTGATGTTTATTATTTATTTGGTCATGTCTGACATGTTCAACCTGCTCGTGGAAATTTTAATTGATAATATCTGTTGCATTTACCAGGATTTGTATCTTAGTCTCCGTGTAAAATGAAGTGTGACAGTTCACACCCCTTTAGGGCAGGCCAAGTCCGAGCACATATCAACAGTCCTCTCATCCTCTCAGATGTACTTCACACTTTAGGTCCTTGGATCCAAGTTCAAGGGTTCCACATAGCAATCAATTAAAGATTGGTATTAGTGTTTACAATTAACATTCAGACACCGTATAGCACCCTTCCCCTTTATGACCAGCCTCGTGTCCGAGAGGGGGTATTTCAGTGGTATTTAGAATGAACCTCAACATAATTCTGCTCTTTGCACCCGGAGGGATTTATGGAAAGCATACAGACTGACAGGGAGCTGGACCCCTCGTCGGACAGCCTGCGAGTGGCTGCCAAGCCGTGAACTCTCATCAGGCCCTACGGTGAATGAGTTAGAATCAAAGAGCATCTGGAGACTGCTCCTTTTTTTTTTTTTGGACTGTCACAACTGTGTGTGCATGCGCACCCCCGGGCTGCGGTTCCTCCAATCAGCAAGTACTTTATTTTATATTCCTGTTGGATATGATTATAACATTGTTGTGATATCTACCACATCAAGGAAAACACTGCTCTAGGAAACTGGCTTGGTAGACTCTACTCCCAAAGTTTTATTCTTGGTCAGAAAGGAAGTTTCTCCTTGCCAAAGAGAGCCTAGTCCTTTCACTTCTTGCAAGTTTTGCTATATCTTACAAACCTACCTGGACAGCAGAAGTAACATTGACTAAGATGAGCTACTTTCCATTAAGCTGTGAAGAAACCAAAACCTTAGGAAAGAACTTACTCTTACACTGTAGTGTAAACCTCGAACATGACTGCCTTATTAATAAATAGTGTACATATGCCATCGTATAGCTGCCCAGGTTGCTTGCCAGTGCCCCAGCAAGGGTTTGAACCCGGGTCGGACTGAAGCCTGCCCTGTGGACACCTGCGCCTGTGCCTTTTCGTCTGCCTCCCCAGATAGCACGTGTTATTTCTCTGCTAGGAAGCGCGACACCCACACCTGATCAAATTTGGTCTTCAAAAAACTTGAATCATTAAGCTACTAGTAAATATTAGGCAAAGTTCCATGAAAACCTATGTATTTCTTCATTCTGTCCCAAAAGGTAAAAATCTCTTTGGAAGTAGCAATTAAAAAGGCAAACTGATGTTTATAAATCTAAATTTAATGAACTTCTGTTTCTGCGGAATGGTTGACAAAGAGGGCATCATTCACATTTGTATAGAACTCTATGTGTTATAAAATGTTCTAATACATCACTCGGGGTTCTCAGGACAGATAGTGGAACCAGTTTTCTTGCTAATTTGTAGTTTAAGAGACAGGAGCACATCACACAGTCGCTCCCCTCCTTTCACAGTCTCCCAGCCCTGGCATTGAAAAATAGAATGCTCTTACATTGATGGGCTGGAACAACTTGTCAAAGACATAATACCCAGTCAAATTGTTGTGTAAGTTTTAATCTCCTAAAATCTCCCAAGTGATCAATGTTTCTTTTCCTTATAGAATAGTAATTTTTCCTTCACAGAGGCCACAAACTTAATTAAATGTTGGTTGCTGTTTAACCGGCCTGTGACACCATTTCATTGATTAGACATGATGAGTCATATTCATAAATTCAGTAGCATTAGGAAATGAACATATATAATTCAAACCTTCAGGAAAAGTCGCTTTCATGAAAGGAGAGTAATACACCAGAGGAATTTATGAAAAGGAAAATTGTGTAACATTTGTCTGACCATGTCGTTGACTTGCTAACCAGTCGATAGCACCCTAAGAAACCGTCTCCTGGTGGTTTACTGATGGCGGACATCAGTAAAAGGGAGCTTAGCCGAAGGCCCGTACGAGTAGCCACGGCCCGAGAGAGGGCAGCCTGCCGAACACGCAGCCTGAGTTTACCACGGTAGGTACACGTAACAGTGCCACGCATGGAGGGACCCGCGTCTTCCTGCTTATCCAAGGACCAGGTCACCTGAAGAGTTTCCCATAGGACCACCCTCAGATGCCAGCTTCCACATTGACATGAAAGCAAAGCATCTCTCGTGCAAAAGATGCGCTTTACATGTTTGGGAAAGTATTTTAACATTATGTAAGAAACAGGTGAACAATATTTTAATATACTTTGCATATTTAATTGAGAGTTATGTGTAGAGATTATAAATGATGTTAAGTTGTAACAAGACGTCATGGGACTATATTTAGTAGAGTCCAGTGGGGGCCCTGGCTTACATGAAGAAAATGGCTAGTTAAAAAAAAAATGATAATATCTTTCTTCATCAAAGTGAGAACATCCTGAGAGATAAGCACTTTAAAAATGGCTTCCCTTTGATTTACTATTTGCATTGGAAAGGAGCATGACATGAAATGTCAGAAAGGGAGTTCCAGGTTATTTGGGGCTTTATGTAAGGAGACATTAGGGCTTTGAAATGAAAGTGCCAGTCTCTTACTCTGTGGCTGGAATGACTTTATTCATTGAGAACGAGTCCCCTCGTGGGTAGGGGAATGCTGAAAAAGAGCATTACAATGGAGATTTAAAAGAGAAGAGAGAATTGCTTTACAGAAAAAAGTCTAAAACAAAATCAGGAACCAGCTGCATTGTCCATTTGCTTCAAAACCCTACAGTCCTTAGGACCGAATTCAATGGAACAGAATTTGCATCGATTACCTGGTGTACAATTCCAGGGGGAAGCACAGGGCTTCCAGCACCCCCCCAGAGAGGCCAGGGGCAGCTCATGAGCCTCTCGGACTTCGCATTCTAGCAGAAGGATAAGAGAAGGGCAGAAATAAAATAATATAAAGTAAAAATAAGAAACTTCTCAAGAATTATAATACGTTTGTTGCACAGCATTGGAGGGGAGAGAGATTTTACTTAGCCTGGAGAACCAGGAATGGTTTTCTAAGGAGGGAACCTTTGACGCTGGCCCTGGAGAATGGGTGGGCTCTGACTAGGGGGGTTGCACTGGGGCAGCATGCACGGGGCTTTGGGGCTGCAGAGAGCGGGGAGGATGGGAATGCTGAGGATAAAGGCTGGTTGAAGCACAGGCTCTCGGAGGAGAACAGGGAGAGGCAAGACTGGGAAGGCATATTGGGGCTTCGCTGATGGGGGTGGGCATGAGTGGCAGGTGAGGAAGGCATGCAGAAACGTCTTGGTGGCTTTGGACAGGCAGAAGCTGCCCCTCACGGCTGTGGGTGTCCAATAGACCTTGATCTAAGTCCATCCTCTGTTCTTCCTGGGGTATGTTTCCTTGAGCAGGATTAAGTTTCCTAGAACGTTTATCTCCCTCTTTACAATAAAATGATGACTTCTAGTGCCTGCCCCCAGAAGCGATGAGAACCTAACGAGATAATGATACTGCTCATTGTACCACGGTGATCATTCTGTGCTTATGACCTACCCGGTCCTAGGTGCCATGAGTGAGGGAGATGTCTCTAACAGCTGCGTGCCTGGCAGGCGTGGACGCCGACAGTGGGAGGACAAGAAAGGGAGTGAGGTAGAGACAAGCAACGAGACAGAATTTATGGGATTTGCAATCAGCGTTTCATATATCGTGAAAAGCGGGGGAGGTGGTCAACGGTAACTCCCAAGTTTGATCCCAGGTTAGAGGGCAAAGTTAGATGGTCATGTAGGTTCTTCTTATGAGTAGGAGAGTTAGATTTGCGACACGTTGAGCCTGTGGTGTGGGTAGGTCCTTTTGAGATTTACAAAATGCAGTTAGAAATACAGGTGGGGGAGGCCAAGCTTGAGAACCACCTGCTGATGGGTGCTCAGCACCCGGGAGGCAGTGAGATCTGCAAGGGTGACTGTAGAGACACAGGAGAAGAAGGTCAAGGTCTTCATGCTGAGAACCCACCTTCGAGGTGTGGGGCCGGGGAGCAGGGGCGGGCACCGTCAAGGCAGAAGGACGACACAGCAGGACGATCCCGATAACACGGCCCCCCGAGAACCACTCAGTGAAGGGAGTTGCAAGGAGATGGTCAGAGAAGGTGCAGAAGTGGCAGAGAATGAGGGTTCTAACAACCTCCCTACCCAGTGAGTACCAGGCCGATGCTGAGAGGCCACCTCCTCTCTCTAGCCTGGCAGGCCTGGGCTGAAGATGCCCCTCTGCCCTGTCACTGCCCGGCCCGCCCCAGCCCCAGTGGGGAGGGGCAAAGGGCTCCCTGTGCTCTTTGAACAGCGGACATTTATTCCTTTGGTGCCCTTGTCTCCACTCGAGTATGACCTAGGGCTGCAAGATAAACCTTTCTCTTTCTGTAAAAACATTAGAAAAAGAATTGCACCTTATGAACATCGAGGCTTACAGGTGGAAGCTTAGACTTGCAAGTGCCCACAGAGGTTGTCTGATTACACCTCGGATTGCAGCCCAGGGCACTGAGCTATCTGCTGTGGGCTAGGAGGCCTGGGAATGGGGCGGGGCGTGCCGCTCCAGTCTCATCTGTCCCTCTGGGGAGATGCAGGCAGCAAGGACACAGCTCTAGCTGCGGAGTCCACAGTCACGGGGGTGGGGTCAGGGGTTTAGTCCCAGCAGAACCCAGCAAGAAGAAGGTGAACCCAGGGAGGTACCGTAGGATATCCGACAGCACAGGACGCCGGGACCTGGAACAGGACAGAGATCTGGGTAGCAATTCTAGAACGTAGATGAGGTCTTTGAAAGTCTAGGGTCTGGTTAAAAGCGTTGCAGGTCAAGGCCAGGAAAACAGAACAAATACAGCTCTATGCTGAGCGCTGCGTTTGTTCTCTGAGTTCTTGACCATTGTTTTCCAATAACGAAGCAGCGCAAGTAGTCGGTGGGTCTCGATTTCAGGCAGAACGATATTCATACGTTACCTTTAGTATTTAATATTCACTTGGGAAGTTATTTAAAATCTCTTTCCCTCCATTTCCTCTGTGCCTAAGGGAGGGATAATAACAGCACACGTTTCAGAGAGCAGTTGAGAAGATTAAGTTAGGTAATATAATGTAAAGTGCTTAGAACACCTAGTCAATGCTATGTGTTAATTTATTAAGAATATTTATTGATGACATTCATTGATGTTAACTATTGTTACGTAAATCAGCAGCTGGACAGAGATGACTCATGGTCCTTGTGCATGCGATACAGTAGTTAGAGCAAACCTGGTGCATAACTAACATGGGTCCCCTCCTGCATCTTGGGCAGACGTGGCTGAGAGACCGCGATATGCTTCCTTAATGAACTGAGGTGTAGCTTCAGGACTATTCCCTGTAGGGAGATCTGGGTCGTCCTGATCAATTAGGACAGGACTTCCATTTGACACCTGTGTTCAAATGTTTCAATTCCTCACGGTCCCCTAACAGGTGAACCCTCATCTTTGTGATAAGCCTTTCACTGTCGATGAGCTCAGTGCCTCCGACAGCCAGCCATTTCATTGTTTTATACCCTAGTTCCTCCACAGTTTGGGCGGGCCATCAGTATCTACTTACTCATTTATTGAATAAAATTTAAAAAATTAAAATCCACAGTTTATCTCAAAATCTCAAAAAGAGATTTGTTTTTACTATCATACAATATGCACAACTATATCGTGTTGTCTTATAGAAATATCTGTCAGCTCTTATACTCATACTTATATTCAAAGAAATTATCAGATATTTCTCTGTAGATGTTAATTTTCATTTGGCAACTGGCCTTCGATAAAAAGTTCAGTGCTCTTTGCAGATGTGACTTTGACATTTATCCTTAGCAGGACAAACACGATTCTAATGCTTTCATTTTTTACTGTATCACACATACATATAAAAGTAGCAGCAGCAAAGAAATGAGCTGAAGTTTTATAAAATATTTTTAAATTGGTACACTCTTATGATTGTAAATACGAATTTCTTAGTTACTCATGGGCTTTAATTACTACTTTAAGAAAAAAGAGCCTGAAAACCAAAACTTCAATGGTGATAGGTCTAAATATTTTGGTGGGAACTGACATTAAGGGCAAACGTCTCCTTCTAGGTGATCAGTTTCATTTAGATAAAATTGTTAGTCCCTCATTAAAACAAAGAACAAAAGACACGGACATTTTTGCCACTGTTGCTTTTTCCCTCCATTACATAGACACCTAGGGCTGCTCTTCAAATATTTTAGAGAAAATGTAGGAGAACAGCACTTGTGTTTTTCTGTTTTATGTTGTTTTGGGCATCTCTTCATGCCCAGTACAAGTTTTCAACATTCAGACCCCTGTCTGATTCTGATCCTCCTTCAACTCTTCCCCAGAGAGGTCTGTGTCTACGTGACTGTAGAAGAGCCCCCTGTTTGACCCTTGAGGGAAATAATTTTGGGTGCTATATATAATATTCCAAACTAATAGGACATAAAATAATAATAAGCAGCTATTAAACTTCTTTTATATGTCAGGCAATTAAATACGTATTTCTAATTACTTTAATCCCTGTAAAAGGTGGCTTGCGTCATCTTCATTTTGCGGAAGAGGAAACCGAGGTTCCGAGTTTAAGCCACTGGTCCAGTGCCTGTCTATGAAGAAGTGGAGCTGGTTTTTGAACCCAGGCCTGTCCAGTCTTGCCCAAGCCCTTCCGCTGCCCCTGCACCATCCTGGCTCCCCCCTGGGTGGAGAGGCTGGCCCCTGAGAGCGTGCGCCTGGCTGAGGAATGGCAGGGCTGATCCTTCAAGGCTGCCTCACATGGGAGCCACGCAGGCGGAACACCTCACTGCAGATGTCATATTCATGAGGAAAAAAAAAACTCTTAAAGGGATGAAAATACTCCAAAATGGGAGCAATTCATACCATGGAAGCCCTGAGGTTCATTATTTTCTCAAAGTCTAGGATCTAAAACAGAGCTGCACATACGTAACCTTCAGTTCCCAGACTCAAGAGAATTGGTCTTCTCCTTCTGTTCTTTTCACGGCTGGCTGTCCCCAGTTTTAGTCCGACTCTAATTGGCTGGAGCCTTTAATTATGGTTGGGTGAGTCCATTTGTGTGCAGCAACAAGCATAGACTCTCTGCCATTTTCCAAAGCGAACATTTGTGCAAATTCAGATGGTCGTTTTTGGCTTTGTTTCTTTTGCCTCTGTATTTATCCTTCACGCTAGTCTCCCATTACTGTGTAATTTGTCTTTCAGGCTTTATGTCATTAGTGGTGGAATGTGACAGGTAGAAAGAAGGCACAAGGTCATTTCATTATTTTTGAATCTGTTTCAGACACATCAGTTTCTTGGTTAAAAAAAAAGATTATATGATAAGTTGGCAATTTGATCTTCTGGTTTAAATGCCATCTTTCCTGATGACAGTCCTTCAGTGTCTTGATTCAATGTAAATGATAATGCAGATATTGAATTTCTCATTGAGTCTTCTACATTTTCCTTTAAAAATGTAGATTAAAAAAGTCAAAACCCCTAGCTGATTCTGGGAAGTTGGCATCAGTGGCAGCCCAGTTTGGGGGTCTTCCTGAACCCCCATGTTCTAGTCTCTAGAGAGACTAGAAAGCAAAAGCCAAAAACCTTCTCAAGATTTACACCGATACCAGGTGTCACCACGATGCCAAGAACCCTCAGCTACAGGCAGGTTGGGATCAACCACTAAGAGCCACAAAACCTGGGTGCAGTTGGCATGATCTGTGCCATGGGAAGTGAAGAGAAGCAAAGTGGCCAAACATAGCTGTGCCCCTTTAAGTTGCGCTGCTGGAGGCGGGTGGTTAGCTGTTAATTTCCCTTCCGATCCGCTTCACTTTGAACCCCCATCTTTCATGGGGCGGACCCAGCCAATGACCGAGCGAGACTGTGATGGAAGGTCTAGCCGCTCGCTCCTGGAAGAAGTGCTTTGAATACGGAACCAACCGAAGACCTGCTCTGTGATTTGGGGGCGCTTCTCTCCCAGTCTTGCTCCCTCACCCTCCCTTTCGGAACATTATACTTCTGCTGTCCTGCGGGAGTCCCAGCGTCTGCTTCGGGGGGACTCTCCGGACACAGAGTGGGAAAGGAGGCGGTGAGATGCGGTGGGAGGTGCGATCGCCCCAGGCACAGGGAAGGACCGACTGCCAAAGCCTTCCCCGCTGTGATGTGCACGAATGTTTTGATGGTGGAGGCTTGAAGGTGCCACGATTCCGGCTCGGAACATGCTTGGGGGGAGAACTGTTCACAAAGGCAATGGAGCTGGGTGGGGGCTCTGTTTCACCGATGGCTTAGAAAAGATTTCCGGGAAGCCGAGGACAATGAACAAACAAAACTAAGTATGAAATCCAGAAGGTTTCTTCGGTAGAACTGACAGGCCTCGTTTTATCACCTATAGGAAGAAAGATAAAAGCAAACCCAACCCCTTAGGGAAAGATGCTCCTTCCCTCACAGCTCTCGGGATCGTCTCCTCCTTCCACTTCTGGCCCCCAGATCAACAACTGGGATTAAGTTGCAGCTTAACTCAGCCAGGGACACACTGGGCCTAGTGAGGGAAGAGTGGATGGGCACCCCAAAGAGCTGCCAGAGTTCACCAGCACACACTAGAAGGAGCACCAGGAGACTGGATCTGAAGGGGACCACGCTGTGAGACTGAATAAGGGAGAGTGCATTGACCTGAGGGAATTCTCTTGGGATGTGAGATGCCGTCCACTGACAAGGATCTCAGAAGGTGGTGCAAGCTCATTTCTTGGGTGTCTCCTAGAAACGTAGAGAAAGCTACTGCCCAAGCTGAGAGAAATTGAAATGCCAGCATTGCTGTGACAGAGGACAGAGCAAAGTTTTAAAAGGTTCACAAGAGTTGGGGTATGCTGGGGTGGCCACCAGACCTACCGGGGGTTCTTAGAGGATACACCCTTCACCAAGGCCATTGGGCATGGGAGAGGGTGAATGGGACTGGTTTCACCCAGATATTCATGGTGACTCTCCTCTGGAAAGTAGGGCTGTGATGGTCGGTGAAAGTGTTACAGAGCTTAGCTTGTTCACAGCAGCAGGGACGATGGGAACCTGAAGTAGCAGAGGCCAGGGGGTGGCTCTGAGTTTCTGGAGACCGTGAAGGGACAGCCAAATGGGTTCGACCTATAGAGCATTATAAAGGTGCTTAACAGACATGGTGATCACGGAGGGCAAAATAGATGGGGAGCCCACAAGGTCACTGCTGAATGTGCATGATGACCCAGAAATAGGTGACAGGAAGTAAAAGGGGTGGCCAGGAGGCTGAGAGCAATTTCCCACATAAAAAGTCACGATCTCTGTCTAGATTCCAGACATAAACTGCTTTTCAGACCCAGAATTTGTGGACTGGCATGGGAGCTGGGCCTCCAAGAGGAAGGACACAGCGACAAGAGTATGCTGAAAGGATTGTCCTAGGCCTTCCCCACAGCACCTGGGGGTCAGTGGGTTTCGTATTGGGGTAATTAAAAGAGAACTCATCGATGTTTAAAGCCATATGGCCCACGTGGGTCAAACCTAAACCTTACAAATATCTTTCTATATTCGTGTCAGAGTGGTTGGTTCTGTGACGAAAATAGTTCATTGATTGAATAGACCGTCGTATGACTCGGTATGCTGCACTTATAAACCAGTTATAATTCTTACCAACCAGGGGCAGCGTCCCTTGTTCTTTCTTCTGCTGCCTTCGTCGTCACACGGAGTCTGCAGAAAGGTTCCAGCAGAAGTGCCAGCCCCTCTCTGTTGTTACGGCAGCTCGCGATGGCGCAAGATGTTAGAAACCTTAGCCTCAAGCCAGTGTCTGGTGGGCCGGGCACAGCCCCGAGGTCCATGCAGCCTCTGGGTCTCTCGACATTTCCCCATGCCTCTCTTGATCTCTTTGGCCCAGTCCTATCATTGAAATCCATTTTTTATCCCAATTTGTTTTGAGTAAGCCCGCTCAGTTTTCCAGTCTCTCACGGGTGAGAGTCCTAACTGGGGGCTTGTCCCACGAAGATAGTCTAGCTTTTGCTGGGGTGGAGGGCAGGAAGTTTGGGCGTTTTGAAGCCTCCCCCCAAGTGATTCTAAATACAGGCAGGGTTGGAGCCAGGGGCTGTGGGAGTGTCAGGAAGGAGCGGACTTCCTGGTAGATCATCTCTCCACCTCCGCTGTACAAGGAGAGGACCCCCTACAACTGAAATTATCTTCTGGAGGGCAGGCTCCTTGTAGTACAGGCTTCCCCCAATGAGTGTTCTAGGACTCCACCTCTATCAGTGGACCAGCTGGTGGTGTGGTGAGAGGCTGCATTCAACTGCAGTGAATTTTTATCAAAGAGTCAGTGTGTTTTCCCTTGTCAGGATGGGTGAGTTACAGGCACACCTGCCCACACTGCACTGACTAATCAACAGCTTTTGACCAAAAGCGGCATGACCCCTGTCCCCCACCCTCCCTCGTCACTCAATCTTGCCCTGAGCAACGTTATTTTTTTGTTTCCCCTGATGAACAAAGTCCTCAAAGGGAAACGTTTTGCCAATGTGGAAGAGGTGAAACAAACAAACAAACAAACAAACGGCACTGAAATCGAAAAGTTCAAAACCGTTTTGAGCAGTTTTGGAAAAGAGTCTGGATAGGTGTACTGTATCAAATGGAGAGGACTTTGAAGGCGACTTACGTCTAAATATGTAAGAATAAGTACATACTTCTTTATAAATAAACTCTGGGTTTTTGGGGTCTCCCCTCACAGAGGTGCAGCCTGGAGCAGAAGCTGGTACCGCGGTGCCAGGAAGCTCGGTGGGACGCGGCGCTGTCCCAAGGCGGCTGGACCGACAAGCATGGTGGCTCACGGGAGCCCGGGTCTGAACGTGCTCCTCACAGCGAATTTGGAAGCGTTTTGCGTTAATGGGCGACTGAAGTTTTGGCAACTGAAGATTGGCTAAGGGTTGGGAAATGTGTTTTCAATGCCCAAGTAATAGTAATTGCTTCCATTGAATTTAATTAACTCCCTTTTTACCCTCAGTTGTTTGTCTGTTTTCTTTCTGTACATTTCTACTTGGTCTACTTGGGATTTGATTCTTAATAGGGTGTATGCGGAATTACACTGAAAAGAAAATGTTTCCACTCAGATTAAAAATCAGCCGGATACATTCTTTTAGTTGTCTGTGCCTGGGTCTATAGGCAGACCTGAATTGGGCAGAGGACCATAAAATCAGCTCCAGAAAGTTCTCTGGAAGATATCCCCATGGCAGATAAACAGCAACTTACTTCTGCTCCTCACCTCATGGACTGACTAGGTGATGGCACGTGGCCATTTGATGGACCTAATTTTGCCACCTGGCCTGGGGATGGTATTCGCGGGGCATTCACGCCACTACCACTTGCCTGGGAGCGTGTGGCAGACGTGGTCTTTCAGTCACAGCGCCCTTTCACGCTGGGCCTGATGTGGTCCCAGAGTCACTCTGCAGAGTGACTCATGGTAGCACTAGCAGTTGGCCAAAGCTGCCCCCAACTTGCTCTGCAGTGTGGCGGAGAAAAAATTCCGGAGGGAGGAGTGGAAAAGAGATCAGGTGCTCTCTTGGGGTTTGGTGTCCCCCACATGTGACAGGCGATGGCTGGTGACTCTCCAGTGAGCCCTCGTTAGTGCGTGGCTCCGTTGTCCCAGTTGTTAGAGGCATTTGTTAATGGCTGCTGTTCGGTAGCCTTAGAAATGTCAGCCAGCTAATTGCATGCGTGTTTCTCTAAGGCCTGTTTCAGCTTGAAAAGGGCACCGTCTTGACCTTACCTATTGACTATAGTGGTGATAGGATAGCTTAGGTTCCGTAATGTCAAGTACATTTGGAGATGAGTACAAATAAATTTATGTGAAGCTCAGAACTGCATTGTTTTGAGAGAACAAATTCTCCTTGAGATAAGGAGTTCTTTGGCCCTGAACCTCTTTCTCTCAGGCCTTTTCCATTTTCTAAAATGCAAAATATTGACTGTCCTACATTCTACTAATTGTCCTCCTGATTGGGTTGGCACATTTTCTCTTATGTTCAGCTCCTAGATTGTTGACAGACTTCCAAACAGAAACTTCCAAAGCTGGGAGTCAACAAAGTACACAAAAGGATGGAAAGCCAAAGTGGGACCAACAATTTATCAGGGATTCCTCCTGCTCTAATTAGCCAGTGACCCGGGCCCATCCTCTCTGCAGCGGCAGCTCACACACCCGGTGCCTCGTTTGAATGAAGCGCTGGCTGCACAGGTCTGTTCCATCAGGTAGCTGGCCCTGGGCTGGGGGACATGTGTCTGCTTGGATAACATCAGGTAGACAGGAGGCACTTACTGAGAACAGTGTGTTCTCTTTCCTCCTAGAACCGATCAGCTCAAAGGCAAAAATAAACCCATCGGTACACTCAGCCTTGCCCCTCAGCGTCTGCTCCTAGTGAAGACTCTGATCCTCAACTGCTAAGACCTGCACGTTCTCCCTTTAACCTGAAGGACCCACAAGCAATCCTTTGTTTTTTCTAAAAAAAAAAAAAAGACTTTATTTATTTTATTTTTAGACAGAGGGGAAGAGGGGGAGAAAGAGAAGGAGAGAAACATCAATATGTGGTTGCCTCTCGCGCACCCCCTACTGGAGACCTGGCCCGCAACCCAGGCATGTGCCCTGAGTGGGGAATCGAACTGCTGACCCTTTGGTTCGCTGGCCGACGCTCAATCCACTGAGCCACACTGGCCAGGGAAAGCAGTCTTCTTTCCTCAAAGGTGCAGCGCATGAATCAAGTGCCCGTGCTCTTCATGGGTGTTATTCATAATTCCTTTTACTGTGGAAAACGCGTGCTCGCTAACTTGGGCTTCAGTTGTGGTTATAAGAAAATCTGTTGATGGAGCAAAAGGGCAAGAGGGTGACATCTGGCATAACAGACTTTCTAAGATGGTTTTGGCGTAAATCCTGCATTAAACAGCAGAAGCAGGGGGAACGTCTATTGCACTGAAAAGAAAAAATGGGGATGAGGCAGCAACATTGACTCCTAATCTTTACCAAACCCGGTTAAAACTAGTGTGACCGTTTTGTCATTGTCATGACCTCTCATATTGGCTCTGGAAGATGGGACATTATGCCCACGTGATGTTTTCCCTAGGGGAGGGGGCTGAGTCCCTTCATGAGCCCCCAGCCATGGGACCCTTACCTTCACCTTTGCACCCGAGTGAGTACCACACGGAAATGTCCACGTTATTGTAGCATCTTCTTCACTTGGCTTGTGTGCGTACTCACTAAACACAGCATACCAGGTGCCGCTTGAAGTGACAAAGAATAGATTCCGTCCTCCAAACAGCAGGAGCATGGAAATTGTGACCCCTGCAGCTTGAAAAGAAAGTAATACGCTGCTCGATACAAACGAGGAGAAATTAGGATGAAGTTTCTCCAAGTCATGGAATTACTCGAGACCCTTTGTGGAGAATTACCTTGGCAGGAAGCGAGTTTGAGAGTACCAATTTCACGGGCCCCATTTTTCTTAAACTCTGTTATTTTGCCTGTATCACCGCAGCTTGAAGCCGAGTAGGTGGGAGGGAGGAAGGAGGACAGCTATTGATTCTGGATGACCGATGGCCTCTTGTTGCCGGCCCCCGGGCAGTGCTTTTGCTGGGTTCTAAGCGACCACCCTTGGGTTAGTTCTGATCCGAGCCCTCACAGCCTGTGCCTGTCGCTTTGCTATGCGAGCACATCTGTGAGGCGACCCAGCCATGGCAACAGTTCTGTTAAAAATCAGCCTTTGTGTTTGACCTCAGACCCCATTTAATTACACTGGAGCTCGAACTTTACTGATGGAAATACTTATGCCTTCACCCCAGTTTCTCACCTGGAGATGAAAGCGAACATATTATCCACGGCGTGACCTCAGTCTGCACATGACTAGGTCTCAGCAGGACTTCGGCCTGTGAGTTGGGGGCACAATATGGCCTCTGAGAGTTGTTTATAAATAGAACCTGTGTTGCCTCTCTTGATTTATAAAGCCATGATTCCAGAGATTGGGCAGTATTTATTGGCTGGGAGAGAGTAAACTATAATGACAAACAACGGAAAGCTTCTTTTGTACGCCAGCCCTGTGAAAGCCTCCCGAGGGGAGAGTCCTTTGGACGGACATTAAATTACATGCATTTTTGTTTCAAATTTCCCATTAATTCTAATACGAAAAGTTTAGGCCCCACTATTCGGCTATTTTTTAAGTAAAGGATACTTACAAATAAAAGAAGACTGGGGAGAAAGTGTTAAGTGAAAGGAGGATGAGATGCTGAGAGTTTCATTTAGAGGGGTTATGTCTCGAGCATTAGTGAGGAATTCAATTCTCCTGAGTGTCAGGTTGACGCGGAGATAAAGGGTGTGACGGATTTAAAAGTTTTCTCTCGCTTACCTGCAAGAGCAGCTGCTCCAGGGCCTTCCCTCTACTGTATCAGACTGGGTTTGGATATACAAAGAGTAGACCCAAAATGGACACGAGTCTGAGTCACACATGGAAGGGTGTGACTATTTAGAATTAAGGAGGAAATGAAGGAGGGCGACTGAAGGTGTCAGCTCTGAAATCAGATCGCACTTCTGCTCCTAATTCTGCCACCGGCTCTGAAGTCAGATGGCATCTCCGACCTAATTCTGCTGCTCGGTAGCTCCGTGAGTCACGACGCCCGGGTTCTCCGCAGCGGGGGTAGCCCGGGCGGGTGTGGTGCATTGGGCCTCGACATTCCTTCCACCCTCTTTCTCGCCTGCCTTCCTCTCTGCAGTGTAGCAAACTAGGCACTGCCTTTCTGAGCCTGTTCACTTCTCCCCTTGAAGAATTAACTTGTATAGGAATTGTTCTTCGAACATAAGCGACTAGAAAGAGAGACAAAAGTCATAAAAACAAGTGTTTTCACACATCGGCTAGCAGGTGCCGCAGACTGATTCCCTAGAGAAGGGAAGCAAAGGCAGGGCCCAGAGGTCCGCGGCTGACTGCCGAGAAGAGGCCACGGAGTGGGAGGGAAACCAAAGGAAACTTAGGGTCCAGGGAAGCCAAGACGACTGTAGCTTGCAAGATCAAATGCCAGAAAGGAGAAAACCGTGAAGAGAGAGAACTCCCAAGATTGGCAGGGGGGTTCCATTTAGCCTTTGCTGATTTGGGTAACCATAGGCGAAATTTTATGAGGCTGGGGTGGGGCGTGGGGGAACACTGGCAGTCAGGAGGCCGAATTGTACCAGGAATACCTCACATTCATCCAGCCAGAGGGGCCACGCCTCATGGGGCACAAGCTGCTGGGGAGGGTGCCCGGAAAGGTGAGGCTTCAGTAGCGGAGAGAGATCATCCCAAAGGGAAGACTGTTCTGTATATGCCAGGGAATTTGAAACAAAACAAAACAAAACAAAATAACACTCAAAGCCACGAAAGCATCAAACAGAGCTGAAAAGCCATTTTATTTTAGGCCAGAATAAAGTTGAACATTTTAAAAAGAATATAATGAAATCCAGCACTTATTATTAGCTTTAAATTCACAATGCCTGGTGTCAATGAAAAAATGACCTGGCAGGCAAGGAGGTATGAAAACATTCTCCGTGACCAAGAGAAAAATCAATAGAAAAAGATACATAAGTGATCGAGATGATGGAATTGACAGAAAGGAGCCCCCCAAACAGCTATTATGAATCTTATAAATTTGCTCGAAGACATAAAAAATTGAGAGAAATGAAAAATGAGAGAAAAAAAACCCGAGTAGAATTTGAAGCCATAAAAATAAAATATCTCAAATGAACTGGAGAGGATCGATCACAAATTAGGTGGTGCAGAATAAATGATCAGTGAACTTGAAAACATGCCCCAGGGGCTTATTAATAATGTAGCGTGAAGAGAGAAAAGCCTGAGCGTCAGCCCCTTGAGGGACAGCATCAGCACGTCCCACCCCTTCAGCACGAGTCCAAGGAGGAGGGAAAAGGCGGGGTGGGGAGAGGGCAGAAGACAGAAGCTTTTGAAGTTAATGTTGACCAAAATTTTTCCAAATTAGGAAAACTTAAACCCGTGGATTAAGGAAGCCCGAAGAGCCCCAGGCCAAATAAAATACAGAAAGCCGTTCCAAGGCCCACCAAAATCAAAGTGTCATAAAAAAATGTGGTAATGAGAACATTGTAAAAGCTGCCAAAGAAAAGACACAAGATATGGTTTAAAAATGATGGCAAAATAAAGATACTTTGTAAACAATTGGAAGTTAGGAGGACAGTTTGCTGGTAGACCTAGATACTGCATGTTAAAGGAATTCCTTCAGGCAGAAGAGAATGAGCACCAGATAAAATTTGTCAGTGGTCACAGCAGATGTAAAAGATCCGAAAGTGCTTTGTACTCACTGTAAAATAATTATAATAATCTCATTACTGAACAACATCTTTTGAATGAAAAATAACTATAAGTTTCCAAAACCCTCAACAACTAGAAGAGTGGCATTTTTTTTTTCATTTTTGAAACTGTTTTTAATGTTTTGATTGCTTAAAAGCAAGGTCAATTCTCATTTTTGTTTCAGCATTTGATTTGTTAAAATGTCACATAATGTATCCTCTAGAAAATGCTGTTGAAAATTTATGAAAATGAAAGTGAAAAGGTACATGGCTTAGTATTACTATAGAAATGATTTCGACTTCGGTGACCCCTAAAAGGATCTCTGGGTCCAGACCACACTGTGAAAACCACTGATACAGATCAATGGAATAGGATAAAGTCAAGGAGTAGACCCACTAATATATTCAATTGATTTTGAGCAGAAGTACAAAGGCAACTTAATGGAAAAAAGGATAATCTTCTCATCAAATGGTGTGGAGCCATTGGGCACGCACACCTAGAAAATCAACCCTTTCCCTCACGCCACGCACCAAAATGAACTCAAAATGGACCATGGAGTTAAACAGAGGGCTAAAGCCAGAAACCTTCTAGATACAATGCCTTGTGACTTTGGGTCAGGCCATCTTTTGGAGAGGACACAGAGAAGAGCATAAACCCTAAAAGAAAAAAAGAAAAAGACAAATCAGACCTCATCCAAATTTTTGCTTATTGACAGAAATTGAAAAGACAAGCCACTGACTAGAAGAAAATATCAATCATTTCTATAACAAAAGACTTTTATCTAGAATACATAATCGATTTTTGCAGCCCGAAACTAAGAAAACAAATACTGTGATTTATAAAACGAACATAACATTTGAACAGATTCTTCTCATACAAAGTCCGTGAATGATACACAAACACTGTTCATCATGATTAGTCATTAGGACAGGGCCCACTGGACTGCAACATAACCCAGCACACGCAGGAGGAGTAGAAAAGGTCTGTAACATCAGACAGGGAGGATGTAGCCTTGAGCTGGAAACAACACCCAGGTTCACTTTGGTTCACGGGCGAACAGAGGGTCGCAGCCGTGCAACAGGATATTTCATGACGACAATGACAACATGTAACAGTACTGATTTACGCAGCAACATGTAAACTCAAAAGCCTTAATGCTAAGTGAAAAGGTAAACACAAAAGACAGCGTGATATATGATTTCACTTATAAGGGATTCTCGAACAGGCAAAACCAGAAGGGGAGAAAGTGATCCATGGTTGCTTGGGACCTAAAGTGGCAGCCCATGGCTTACTGGGAAGGGACCGCAGTGAACATTTGGGAGGCGGTGACAATGTTCTCTGTCTCGATTGTGGTGGTAGTTCCATAGCTGTGTGATTTCTCAAAGTTCATTGAGCTGTGCACTTACAACGAAAAAACTTTTATGGAAATGACATGCCAGTAAAAACAATGATAAAACTACATCTCCCAGCCTCACTGGGAGCCAGGGCTGTGGGTATGATAGACATTATCCCATCAGATACATTTTTTTGAAAGGCTAAACTGAAACAGGTGATGGGCTTTGCAGCTTCAGCCCCGTCTGCTGGCAAAGAGGGAAGGGATGCATTTCATTTGTGCCGGGGCAGCCTTAGACTGAGCCCACCACGGCCAGTCATTTGCTGTGTTGGTGCCAGGGGCTGTCGTGGGGCATCCCTTCTGCCAGAGCAGATTGGGGCCAGCCTGGAATGGCCCCTGAGCTGGGAGCCACGGCAGCTCTGACTCGCGGCCCCTCTGGGTGCGGCAGCCCCCTGGCCATGTGGCACCCTGACCAGGATAAGTTTTGAGACCCGTGGTTTTCTGGTCTTAGAAGAGGCCACATTGATTTTGTGATGTGCCTTTGGGGCTGTTCTCTGTAAATTCAACCTGAATCTCGTTCTTCATCCTTTTCAATGGCTCTATCAGCTATACACCGTCCTGTAATAAAACATTCTCCGCTTAATCCAGTTAGAATGGATTTTGTCCTTCAACTAAATGCTAATACACTGCCTTGTAGGCATATTGTGAGACATAAGTGAAATTAGGTATGTGAAACACTTACTAGTGCCTGGTACTTAGGAAAGAACTCAAATATTTATTAATTGTTGTTGTTATCTAATACTGGGTAAACACACGGCGAGCAAACCGGTTTGGGAGTAGAAAATCGACAGTCGCCTTTTTGCTTGTTGCCTTAGTCAGCTTGGATGGCTGTAACAAATTACTACAGATGGGGGCTGGTGGGGGGCGCGTCTTAAACAACAAAAATCTCTCATAGTTCCGAAAACTGGAAGTCCAGGGTCAAGGTGCCAGCAGACCCGGTATCTGATGAGGACGGCTTTCCTGGCTTGTAGATTGCTGTCTGTTACGGCAGCCCCCCGACGCAGAGGGCGGGCAAGCTCTCCCATTCTTAGAAACAGCACTGACCCGTTCGTGATGGCTCTGCCCCCAAGACCTCATCTAAACCCTAAGCCGCCCGAAGACCCCACCTCCTAATACCATCGCATTGAGGGCAGGTTTCCAACACAGGAATTCGGGGGGCCCACAAACATTTAGTTCAGATAGAACTGACACCATCTAGTGATACAATGACTCCCTAGGTACGTCTGGCTTTTCAGCTGAAGCGAATGTGCCTCCTATAATCTGGCCCTTTCCTACCTCCCTCGTTCCACCACCTGCTCTCCGGCGTGCTTAGGGGGCTCCAGAAACACCGGTTTTCGGGTGCTCTGTCTCTCACATGCTAAGCTTGTACCTGCCTCTGGGAGTAACTGAGGAATGCTAAGTTGGAGTCTGGGGGACCTGACTTCTGCATCTTAAATAAGTTCAAGAAGTAGAAGGTCTCTACCCAACGATCCTCAGAAAGCCTGGAGAGATGACTGGTGGTGTTTGATGAATTACCGAGAATATGAGATATTCCAGAAGGTGGAAGGTTCACAAATGTTATACCAATTAAAAAAAAAATAGGGAAAAATTAGATTTGGAAAACTGGAGTCCTAACATAAATACCTAGAAAAACTAATGAAAGTATTAAATGGGTTTGGGCAATTGGAACGAAAGAACATTATTAGCAAGAGGCAGCTTTAGTTTGCAGAGGACAAGTTCAGCCAAGTTCAGCGTGCTGTAACTTTTTAAGGGAGGGTTATATGACTGGCAGTTTAAGGGGATGCTGTAGACATACTTCAGCAAGGAATCTGACAAAGTTATAGGAATAAGATGGGGGAGCAAGAACTGGCTCATAACACAAGGCAGTGACCTGTCTGACTCAGCGTATCTAACATGGGGCCAATTAGCGAGCGTCCATGGCAGCTCAGCCCCACCTCAGGCTCTGAGGTCGTGTCTGACCCAGGTCAAGATTAAGGTCAGGAATTCAGTGGTTTAGCACACGTGCTGGCCTGATCCCTTGTTTTTCCAAACACCCTGCTCAAACGATTGATGTGGGGTCATGGAGCCCTTCTTGTCATCCCTCTCCCTTCTTATTTTCGTTATCTATTAAATATTAATTAAATTTGTCTTATCCCAGTCATCCCCCCTGCCGTTTGTCTTAGCGTGCATCTCCTCTTCTGTCAGCTATTGCATCAGCCTTCCAACTCATCCTTCTGCAACAGTGGCTCCGCTTCTCCCAGCCGGTCCTCCACATTGTCGTCATTTATCTCCCCAACAGTCCAGCCTGACTGGGTCACTCTCCTGATTTAATATCCTCAAACAAAGTAACATTGGCGCGCCATCATAATCTGGCCCCAATCTGTATTTCTGGATTCATTTCCTGTAGCTGTCTGCGGGTCCACGATCCTCACGTTCAAAAGCACTCCACGGCCTCTGTGTTTCGGGCCCGCTAGTTCCGTCGCCTGGTCTTGTCTACGTCCTCGCTTTCCAACGAGCCTGCCTGTTTTCAAGGCCACCGAGACTTAAGGAAAAAATTACACCACGAATCACAGCCAAGTTTCAGAGCCCCATGGCCTCCATTCACAGCTCATGTGAAAGATTCAGCCCACGGCCCGTGTGGGCAAGCTCTTCGCCGAGATTTCAGTGTGACTGACAGGCCTGCCGTTCAGACACCGGGTGGCCATGGACGTGCCAAGTCATAATGCCGAAATGTTCAAACTGTCTGCAAACAGAGCACAGTTAATGTCACTTTGATGTCCGTATATTCCCCAGCCCTCCCCTTTCCAGGAGCAACCCCATGAGCTATGGGGTTATAGCAAACATTTTAGATCTCCTAAGGTATTTACTCAAAAAATAAGTGTACGCACAATGAATGGCTTTTTTTCTTACGTGCATGTGATCATTTCGTGCCCTAACCCTCTTCTCGGGCCTTTCAGTGTGCCCCAGAAGGCGCTGCTGGGCGTGTGTCTCCTTCCTTGGTAAGCTGATTTGTTTGTCAGGGTTCAGTTCAAAGCGTCTGCGTTTTCGTCAAACTGCTTGGCAGCTCAGTTACCATTTTATTACATTTCCCAACTCTGCACACTCCTCCATGTTACGTATTAGAATGAATTATAGTCAGGTCTCCCCAAGTCTTTCAATTTTCTCCCTAGGTAAACACTGACATCCTCAGATAGAGATTGGGTCTTGGGATAGTTTAGTGGCTTGAAAAAATGCCTGTGAATGACAGTTATAGTTGAGTTTTCCTTACAAGCCCAGTGGCAGGTAGTTAGGGCAGTAAAGTCAGGAGCATGCTCCTTAGACAGCAATTTGGGTTGAAATGGTTAATTCCCGAATCTTTGTCCAAGGAGAGGTATCGATGACCTCATTTTCTGGGCATTTTGAAGGCTCTCTTTGGTAACATTTTGGGAGCATTCTGTAATTGTTGTGAAATATAAAATGTCACAGTGAAATGAAACATTTGGGGCAAAATTCCCATTCTCCGGCTGACAGCGGCCCCAGACCCACGCCCAGATGAACCAGAGTCACCACCTAGCCCGCCCTTTCCTTTTGCAGATACAAAGTAAAGCTCTTTTAAAAGCCTGTTCTCGGTTACTTTACCTTTCTCTTTTAATGCAGTATAATTGACATATAACATTATATTTGTTTCGCTGTCCAAATGAATGGTTTCATATTGGTCATTGGTAATTTGTTATATATGATAAAATGAGCACCGCGATAGATCTAGTTAGCCTCTGTCACCATACGTAGCTAGAATTTTCTTTTCTTTAAACAACTTTTAAGATTTACTTTCTTAGCAACCTCAAATATACACACAGCGTCATTAACTATAGTCACCACACTGTGTGTCGCCCCCACCCCCAAACATAATGTTTATTTTATACCTGGAAGCCTGTACCTTTTGAACCTCTTCACATCCATTCCACCCCCTACCCCTGGCAACCCCTCATCTGTTCTCTGTATCCATGAGGCCTTTTTTTAAAAACGATTTTGTATGTAAGTGAGACCATATGGTATTCGTCTTTCTATGCCTGCCTTATGTTACTTAGTATAATGCCCTCAAGGGCCATCCATGTTGTCTCAAAGGGCAAGATTCCCTCTTACGGCTAAATGATGCCCCTGCGTGCGGTGTGTGCGCACACGTGTGTGGCTACATTTTCTTTATCCATCAGTCCACTGATGGACATATAGTTTGTTTCTATATCGTGGCCATTGTGAGCAATGCTGCAGTGAATGTGGGGGTGCACATATCCTTTTGAGTTGGCATTTTTCTTTTCTTTGGGTAAATATCCAGAAGGGAAATTGCTGGATCTTATGGTAGTTCTGCATCCAGTTTCATTCTTTTGCAAGTAGCTGTCCTGTTTTCCCAACAGCATTTATTAAAGAGAGTGTCCTTTCCCCATTGTATATTCTGGGCTCCTTTGTTGTAGATTAATTGACCATACATATGTAGGTTTATTTGGGGGCTCTCTATTCTGTTCTGCTGATCGATATGCCTGTTTCGATTGTATAGCTTCGTCACGTAGTTTGAAATCAGGGCACATAATGCCTTTTGCCTTACTCTTCCTTTTCAAGATCGCTTTGGCTATTCGGGCTCTTTCGTAGTTTCCTACAAATTTTAGAATTGTTTGCTCTATTTCTGTAAAGTTGCTATGGAATTTTGATAGGCATAACATTGGATTGTAGATTGCTTTGGGTAATGTGAACATTATAACAATATTGATTCTTCAAATTCATGAGCACAAAATATATTTTCATTTATTTGTAGACTTTCAATGGGTAGTGAACTTTATGCTGTGTTAATTACATATCAGTAAATATGTAATTTAAAAAAAAAACTTTTTTTTTACCAAAAATTTGCAGAAAGAAAGAAAAGCTCTTATAAAATTTTTCTCCTTAAAATGTGCATGAGACTGTGGAAATACAATAAAGGGCCATGAAAATTGTTTTTAATGTCAGCTTTCTACTAAGCAATTTTCCCGGCATCTCATTGAGGCAGAAAGGTGCAATCTATCTTCAATAAAAAGTAAGGGAAAAACCATAAAAAAACTTGAGCAAATCATCTAATTTCCTTAAAAGGCAAAGGCTGGTTCCCTTGTTGTCGTAATAACCTATCATGCCAAGAAGAAGCCTATCACACAGGCCCAGTATTTCCTGCAGTATTTCAAACCCTAGACTTACAGGATGTCTCTAAGTTTCGGTTTCGTTAGGAGTGATCATAGAGTTCCAGCCTGAGATCGTCTATTTTATACATAAAGCTAGTCACCGCAGCCATATTCACCAAAACAGAAATAACCCGATATCCATCAACAGGGGTTTGGTTGAATAAGCTGTGCTGAATACATGTAGTATCTCTGTGTACAGCTAAAGATCTATCCGCAGGGTATACTCTTAAGCAAAAGAAATCTCAGTGGCAAGTAGTGTGTGCAGTTTGTTATCACTTATCTAAGAAAGAGGGAGGGGTAATTACCTTTATGAGGAGTGGACTGAGAGTGTTTGACTCTTTGAATACACCTTCTTTTGTCGGCTTGACTTTTGACATGTCACAATATTTCATATAATTCTGAAACAAAATTAAATGTAGAAACCAATCTTAAAGACTAAACGTAAAATAAAATTAATGGGCTGAACATTTAACTGTATTTAAAGTTTATATTTTTTACATGATTGAGGGGAAAACAAAAACCGTTTTATCTCAGAGAATTCTAGTTTGGCATTTTTGGCCTGTCATCTGACTTTAATAATTATTAAAACAAAAAATTATTACTCTTAATAATGGTGTAAATAGGACCCTATTAAATTATTTTTAATTACTCTTTACTGCAAGGTACAAAGGGATAATTTTTTCTGTTTTATAGATACTTTTTATTAAACTCTCAGCGGCAATGATATCTACTCTAAATGTGTATTCTCATAACACTAATCAGAGTGCTTTATATCCTACATAATAAGTGCTTGTTCGCTTAATGTAAGAAAACTTGCCACAGATAAGGACAGAATCCAGATTCTGAAAGAAACAATAATCACCTTTTAAATGAGTCGCGTGAAAGCCAAGCTCAGTGTCAGATTTTCTCCCTTGTGATTATCCATCCGCTCCATGTGACCGTCCCTTCCGTCGCGGTGAGGGAGCCCCGGGTGTGGCAGGCTGTGTGTGCCGGCCGGGCTCCGCAGAGCTCTCCGCCGGGCCCTCCTGCCCGGCAAGCTTTACCCCTGCTCAGGAGCCCTTCAAGGGCACGTCCAGCGGAGGGACCCCAGCCAAAGGGGGGCTTTCTTTGTCTGACTTCTTCGGCAGAAATCACCAGCTCACGTGTATATAAAGCCATGTTCGATGATCTAAGTGAGTAAAATCTAAGCAAGGGGGCAACAGGGAGTGGTGGGGTCCTTCCTCATGAACCGGGGTGGCACCATCCAGATCCATTTTACCATGACCTGGATGTGTGGGGCCAAGGTTACAAGAACGTCCCAGAAAGATGGGAAACTGGATTTTTATTTCAAATATCACTATCTAGAAATGTTGACAGTCAGCGAAATAAAATAAAGCAAATTACAAAGTAGAAAGGCAATGTTTAGAAATAACACATGAGCCCCCTGGATGGCTCGAGCTAAGGAGAACCTGCTCGCTGACTACACTTGGCCTGTGGACCGTATGACAGTCGCCTCACAGGATGTTCTCTGAGGGGCATCTCTTCCCGAGGGGGTAGGTAATGGGCATGTTTGCACCTTTCAGGAAAGGCTCCAAATGCTAACCAACCTTGGCCTTATTCTATGATCTCACCTGCGCAACAGCCTAGAACATAACCTAATGCCAGCATCTACACAAAATCTGCAAATGTACACTTCAAGGCTCAGAAGCATACCCTATAGCCTCTCCACATGCATGCGTTGTCGTTGTTTCTTTCTTTGGTGTTGCTCAGTATTTCAGGCTTGAGTTTCAGTCATTTGTATTCCTTTGTCTTTGTGCTCGACCCCAAACACACTCAAACCAGAATTTTATGAAGAAGAAATAGTTTGGGAATGCATTAACACTTCTATGCCTGCGACTTGATTTTCATTGCTTACGTGTTTCTAGCAAATGCAACATCATTGGTTCTTTGAATAAGATGTGTGACTGTCAGGTTTGAGACATTGGGGATGTACTTGGGTCTTTCTGCTCACAACTCAACCCTCACAACCCACTTGCTATCACTAGGGACTGGAGTAACAGGTAAGTGATGCATTTCCTTCTCCTGTCTTTTTCTTGCATAAAATACTAACGGTTGAGCTAGAGTAAGAAATTTGAACTTCATGCTCCTCTTTCCCCACTTCAATTTAGAAGGCATGTTAGAATTCAGGAAATAGCTCATTAAGAATGGGGAGGGGCAATTAATCTCTGACAACCACCGGTCAAGGAATCGATATCCCTGGTAGAAGGAATCGTTGACCTTATTACAAGAATTTAGGCAGGACATGGTGGTAGATATCAGCCCTTTCAACACCCAGCTAAACCTATTTCTAGGATACTTCTGTGCTCCGGAGTCCAGAAAGGAAGCATTCCCTCAGTACTAGGAACTGAGATATAATGTGGAGTCTCCCAAGTTGATGTGCTTTCATGAGATTCGAATTCGGAGCCAGGATGAATGTAGCAGAGAAATGTGGTTTGACAGCCACTTGGTTGTCATGGGGACACCCTGATGCTGCAGGCAGCTTCTCACTGAAGCAGGGGCAGAAACTCTCTCAAGGGTCCTGTTCTGCAATGGGATTTTGCAGTTATTCCTAGAAGCTCAAACTGGAGTCTTCAACCCTCTTAATAATTCTGTAAATCACTTGAAATTATGTAATAAGCCCCTTCCATCTAGTTAGGGTGTAGAGTTAATCCCCTTGTGGATCTGCTAAATTGTCCTAGAGCCAAACCAAACACTGAGCCTCCAAAGAAACATCATGACTCCCTGTCTGGGTGCGGCATTAGGTAACAAGGGAATGTTAATTTGCAAATGAAGGGAAGTAGCTTCAAGGAGGACTCCTTGACCAAGCATCTTACTACTCCTGTCAGAGGGATTGTCTTGAATCGCCCAATCATGTCGTAGGGACTCCTAACTCCCCTGACTTACAGATGCTTCCCCGGGAGGTTCGCAGTGGCCTGGGGATGGCATTCAGGCGGGTTACATGATTAAGAGTCCCCAGTGACTGGCCAGTCATGCACCCACAAAATCCTCATGTGCTGTCAAGTTCAGGGCCTCTAGGTCCTTTCCCCTTCAGAACACCAGAGGGATGTCCTGCAGGTCTGAGCCGAGACCCACACTGGACCCATTTGATGAGGCTCAGATATTACCCAAGCCTCAGCTCACGGCACCACTGAGAAGACATTCCCGCCCAAGTTGCGTATCAAACCTTGAGCTAGGGAGCCCCTCTTTGTTTCCCATCCTTGCCACTCCATCGTCTAGCCACTACCCAAAGTGTACTTCCCTTTGCTCACCTCGCAGGTTTTTAGAATCTCATCTCCCTTTCCTATGCTTTTTTTCTCTGAGGTTACCTGTAACTGAGCTCTTCCCTCACAGTCTTCATATCAGTTCCATCTGGAATATTCAGTCAGTGATGAAGACGCTCCTCCATGGCCATCGTCTCTTCCACCGACTTCTTGCCCTCCCTGGAACGCAGTTCTCCCTGAAGAGCACAGCTTCTCCTGAAAACCTCCACAGGGAAAGCCTGCCCTTTCCTGAGGCTACATCTTCAGCATTTTCCTAACTCCACAATCCCGGCTCCAAGTCATTTCTCATCAACACTCTTGTGGAAATCACATTTTCTTTTAATTCAGTGCCATTTGGTTATTAGGTATTTTACTCTCTGTATGTATATATTTACTCATATATATTGACCGTTAGGTCATCATTTCCTCAAGTGTGTCATAGATTTACATCTGTCCCGCAGCTCCCCCCAACCCCCACCTCATTGTCAGTTTCCACCCAAAGTTTCTTGACCTCCTCAACACTAGTCACTGTCACCCTGATCCATTTCTGCCATTTCTTCTGCGGTGCTGGTTATCGGCCATAACCTCTAATACCTCAGAAGTCTCAAACTGTCATATCCTGCTTTTTTCTACTCTCTCACTCTGTTATTCCCAATACACTTGCCTTTCTTCATTGGTACTTCTGGGTCCTAGAACACTCACTACATTTTCATCCCATCTATCATCCTACTTAGGAACTCATTGGCTTTCCCATCCACCCAGGGCCAATCTTTCCTCATCCAAGATCCTTTCTGTCCCACGACCCCAGGGCTCTGGAATGAACTGTTTACTGTAGTACCAGTGCTTACAAAACAAGCAGATGGGCACATGGCAAATTTCTGGTCCCTGACCTTGGATGGCCCTTAGCTTCACCTTGTGGCCCTGTGCATGGCCTAGGTTACTTCCTTTATTTTGCGTAATGATTTAAAACCTCCGCCACTCCTGGTTAACTTCAGCCTGTCGCAAACTTGACTGAGAAGTTGGAGGCCAGCAAGCAGGAAGACTTTACCCTCTTCCCTGTGGTCGTATCCGAAGGCTTTGCTGCATCTACCTTCTTCTTTCTCCCCTTTCCCCTTCTGCTTGCAGAAGAAGAAGACTCTTTCCAAAGGGTCAAGGTCAAACCCTCCACCTGCCCTCTGGATCCCATGACCCCCATCTGCACAGGAGCCTGATTCAACAACCATGTTCTCTCTCTCTTACCGTCAGTCTTTCCTGTGTCGTGGGCTCTTCTTCCTCAATCGGTAATTATGCTTAGTTCTCACACATGTGAAAAAAAACTCAACCATCCTTCCTCTGTATCAACTATTGGCCAATATCTTGCTTTTCTTTCACTATCGAAAAGTCTTAAAATTACTGTGCAGGTTGAGACCCTTGAGGCTGAGACTTTCGAAAACCTAAACAGTACAAACTAGAAACCCAGCTATTTCAAAACTATAAGTAGATATTTTTAAAGGTCGAATAAAATGGTTTTTCTTTTCTGGAAAAGATATTTAATTAGGTATTTAATAAAGATATTTTATTAGAGAAATAAAAAGCAAATACCTGTTGTTCTTGTGGAGTATAGACCACTATGAACCCAAATCTGGGGTGTGTGCGTGTGTGTATGTTTAGACAGAGAAGTTAAACATTCTCTTAGTAATATAAATTATCCCCTACTCCTGGAGCACATGAACATCTTTGAGATGTTGTTTGTGTTTGTTTGTGTGGTGGGAGGAAATGAAAACTACTTTTGTCCCTGAATAAATTTAGAATGTCCACTATTGCACAGCATTGTTTGTGCTTGTGGGAGTTGAAGGCATTCTTATGCAAGAGGCTAAGGAAGGAGACGAGTGAATCAGGCAGTTAGATGTTGGCAGAAAGGATATGGAATCATCCTCAGTTGTGTGACCCACACCCAGCATTGAAGAGGGGCTGAGAGAAGGAACGAGACTGCTTCTGGTACCCAGTGTTGTGTAAGTCCGATGGGTGCAGAAAGTACTGCTATTTGATCAGTTGTCCATAAGGAAAGGCTATGCTCCGACGAATGGAGAAAATAAAATATTTTATCCGAAGTTGGAAAATAGTCCTCCATCAGCTCCTCAAGAGGGAGGCGCAACGTGGCACAGGAAATGGTGGTTTAAGGGCCCGGGCAGCCACTGTGGCAGTAAGGCTTCGTCATCTGCCGGCTACACACCCGCTCACTGAAAGGAACCAGGGCTCCTTGGGAAAAGTCTGCTTCCAAGACTGGGAAGGAGAACGTTCAAGATGAGCCAAGGAATGTGTTAGGGAGTAAGAATGTGCTAATAGAAGGGCGGGGACATGTCAAAGGGCATAAGAAGCCAGTGTGAGCTGGCTCCTATGGTTAACCATGGCATAATTTGAGCATCGAAAGAAGAAGAAGAATGATAGGATAGGTCATGACCAATTGAATGAAAGAATAATCAGTGAGTTCATATTGATATATGTGACTAAACTGAACATTTGATCATGAAGGGGATGTTCACATAGCCTCAAAATACCTCCCCACAAAATACTGATTGATTACAGAGAAAGACTAACTTTGCAGTTGTGATCCAAACACTAATTTATAATCAAGAGATCAAAGTTAGCATCACAGCGATGGGAATTATGTAGCAGCTGACATATACAGTGAGAACACAGTATTACTCCTGTGACATTCCTGCCCCAGGTGTACGACCTGAATCTAATCGTGAGGAAACAGCAGATAAACTCAAACTGAGGAACATTCTACAAAATAATTGGCCCACAATCTTCAAAAACTAGCAAGTGCTGGAACACCAAGGAAAGACAAATTGTTTCAGATAGAAGGGGACTAAAGAGAAATGACATTACTAAATGTGCGTGATCACGGACTGGACATCTTTTGCTACAGATGACATTATTGGGACATTTGTTCAAGCTTGAATGAGGTTTGATCACCAGATGGGAGTCTTTTATCAATGCCAGTTTTGATGGTGGTTTTGTAGTCATGTCGGGATCAAAAAATAAAACAAAAAAGGTTAATGTCATCCTACTTTATCCTCGGTGGCTAGTAAAGCCTGGATAATTGTGTTAGAAACAGTTAGCTGTGCCCTTCGTTTCTAGGTCTTTACCTCTCATTCATTTTAACACATTGCAATTTTCCCTTTTCTCTCCTTTCTTCCACTCCATTTTAGCTGCTCACCAAGAACTCCAGTGAAATCTCGGTTGACCAAACTTGGGCCAGTTAGTGACAGTGTGGCCTTACAAGCTTAACCTACCTGTGATTCAGTTCACTGTAGTAATTAATTACATGGGAAATAATGCAGTTGTGTTCAAGATTTAAATGCATACAAAATGCATAGAATTGTTCTTGGCACATCTGAAGTGCCCCAAAATGTTAGCTGCTCATCCTCATCACAATTATGCCCATCCCAGAATTCTTGCCTGTGATCCACACATTTACATTCACGTGCCTACTAAACATTTCGACCTGGGCGTCCCACAGGCTCCTGGGACACAATTTGCCAAAACTGCACTCTGCTGACCAGGACTTGCTCCAGTTCCCGTGTTCCTTTTCCTGATGGATGTTTCAGTTAGAAGCCTGAATACTGTCCTTGACATTCCTTGTGGGCTTTGTTTTTTGTTTTTTTTTTAATGTATCTTATTCAATTTATGGCCAAATAAAGTTAGTCACAACTCCCTCGGCACATTGTTCTTCAAGTCCCTCTTCCTCTGTCTACATGGTCACTCTCTTAGCTCAGCATCTTACCGTCTCTCCTATTGGCGGCTGCAACCTGCCCAGTTTTCCTGATTACCCTGGACTCTCTCCAGTCATTTTTCTATCTGACCTCAAAAGCGATCTTTCTTTCTAAAGTGTCACTATGAGCAAGTGTACCCTTCCCCTTTTAATGAATTTGCATTGTCCTTAAGACACTCTTTGTTTCTTCTTCTTCCTGCTGCCTCACCACCTACCTCCCAACCAGCTAGGCACCCACACGTGCCAACTGTGCTCTCCCAGATCCCTGAGTAAGCGCCGTTCTTGGGATGCCGTCGCCCATGGTCTCTGCTGAGCTGGCGTTCGCTCTCAGGCCCAGCTCACACGTCAGCTCCGGCTGTGCCCGAGCCTGCACTGGTTAGGTTCTTTCCCACTTTCTTCTTCTTCTTCTCCTCCTCCTCCTCCTCCTTCTCCTCCTTTTTTGATTTTATTTTTAGAGAGAGGGTAAGGGGGGGAGAAAGAGAAGGAGAGAAACATCAATGTGGGGTTGCTTTTCACGCGCCTCCTCTGGGGACCTGGCCTGCAACCGAGGCATGTGCTGTGACTGGGAATCGAACCAGCAACCCTTTGGTTTGCAGGCCGGCGCTCAGCCCACTGAGCCGCACCAGCCAGGGCCCACCTTGTGCGTCTTTTGCAGCCCTCAGCACGCGGTTTCATATTTTTCATTTTCTATGCCTGAATTGCACTGAAAACAGCCTGAAGGCAGGGACTTGGGACGGGAGCGAGTGTGTGTCTGCGGGTCTCTTCCGCTGTGTTCCTGGCACCTAGGACATTGTCTGAAACAGGAAGCATTTTTAGAAGATTCTTGAATAAGTGACTAACACGAGCAATGCTGGTGACCTCCCCCCATTTCTACTGATTATTTTAGACTGATATCTATTCATAGTATATTGACAGAAGATCATGCACTTATAGCATATTGACAAGTTAGTCAGTATTTGCTTTCTATTCTCAGTATCCAGCTTTCAACAAGTGCTCAATAAACATCTTTTTCTTGATAAGTATTTTAAATGATTATGCAGTTTATAGTTAATAACAAATAAGTTATTAAATCGTGGTTTACATTTTTTCTTCAAAATGTCGACTTTTCTGTCAACCAGATGTCTCTGACTATAATACATGAGCTTTCTAAAGCCTTACGATCCTCACAATTTTTAAATATCATCTGACTCATTAAGGATGAAAATGTAATTTTTCAGAAAACCCATTGCTACCTTGCATGGCAGTGGCCGGTGGGACAGTTTCCCCACTGCAGCCAAGGCCAGTGAGTTATTTTCTTTGTATTTCCTATAGATTTATAATCATCTGAACCTCATATGGCACCAAAAAGCAGCCAAGGTATTTTATACCACAGGAGTTAAGAGTTCATAAAACAATAAACATAAAAACAATCAATAAATCCTAAAAATGGGTCTCTTGAAAGTCATAAAAGCTCTGAGGAATACCCCCAGGTACATGTAGGCATAGCTCTTAGGAAGTTCTTGATTTGCGGGACTTCCTTGGGTATGAATGAAGTCTCACTGGCTTTTAGTTCATATGACGGAATCAGATGTGACTAAAGAGACTTGTTTTTCATTTCATATCTTTTCATGACCCTGAATTAGTATTAGTCCCTAGCTTACAGGGTGGAGTGAAACAATGTACTCAGAGTGAAATAGCTTCACCGGTGGACCTACGTTTGGCATTTCTTTCCAATGACCTATAAAGTGTTGACTGATGAAGTGCCCGTGCATCCAGGGTTCTGTCAGTGTCCTTACGAAGGGCTGACTCCTCGGGTTGGCTCTGTGCTGCCACAGTAACAGAATCCATCAGTCTACATCCCAGAAGAACGAGTCCCACTGAAAAATGATCGGGGAGCTGTGGACAGGCCTTCACCGAGCTCCATGCCATGACTCCAATTTACTGGGAGATGATGCCGCCATCAACTCACATATATATTGAAGATTAATGCTTATCTTGGGACCCGAGTGTCTAGGACGCTAGGTCATTTAAGACATCAATAGGCTGTTATAAAAGCAAAGCTTCTAGAGGAAACAAGGTAGACACTTATATTTAATGATCTTTGTCAGCACAACAAGATCCCCAGAGTCAGAAGGTTAACCATGCTTCACAAACAAAGGACATTGCCCAGAGGGGTTGGCAGTCCTTTGACTCTAGAAGGTTTCTCCAGCCAAAGGCCACCAGGTTGGAGCCCATTTACATGGTCACTAGCTCAAAAATGGGCCTGCAAGTCCTGGGTGTTCCTTCCAGAGAGAGATGGTTAAATGATCAGAACCATCAGAAGGTGAAAAGAGCCCAAGATTCTATCACAGGATTAAGAAAAAGTAATCTATAAAGGGCAATCAGAGAATAGGTCAGATGATCTCTCACGTCCCTTTCTAAGTTAATGTCCTAGGCCGGCCCAAGTGCTCACAACGCCTTCCTAAGAATTTCTACATTTTCCTAGAAGGTGTTCATAGATTCCACTCTGTGACTTCAAACAAGTAATTTTCTCTCACTGAAACTCAAAGGCAAAGGGGGACTTGGTGAAGTGTAGTCCTTAATAAGGATCTCAGAGGGTCGACTTACATAACCAAGGCCTAATGAGTGGTAGCCTTTGTTTTAGTAACTCTCAAAACCCCTTGAACCATCGGGCGTACTTATTATCTGCATAATGAATGGATTGTAATTATTTCCACTAAATTTCTTGTAACCTTTGCTATGTATACGGATATGAGCTGTTTGAACACATAAGCAAGTGGTCAGAGTAACTACAGGAGGGACACCCTATTCTACATCTACCCAGAGGGAAACAGACATGAAAATACACAAGAAGCAAAAAAAAAACCCATTTTTTTATCTTAAACTACTTATTGAAACTTGACTATATGCAAAGCACTGTTGTCTGCGTCTGTGGAATAGAGAGGGCAACCTTCTGTGCGTCTGTGGCCCCGTGAGAAAGGCCAGCTGTCACCACTGGAAGTGGACGGTGTGAAACTTGAGTGCTATGCTTTTTTCTTGTTTTATGTCACGAACCCCTTTCTGCGACTGACTGAGGTCCACCATGGAACAAGTTATGGTTCACTTTGTGAATTTCGCTGTTTAGAAGAAATTCCTGCAGAAATGATGACTGTGGTTTTTAAAGAAGAATGATGGCCAATTTGGTCAAAAGTCACCACAGCACAGAGTCTGAATCATGTACTATGGTCAGGCAGATGCGTAATTTTGGGGTTGAAGGGCCTTAAACAAATAACTCATATGCGTGAGCTTTCGGCTTTCTGGGTTTAAAAAAAGACAAGTTGGTGAGAACACACAGCATTAAAGAAATACGTAAGGCGAAGACAGCAAGAGAACACCCTTGTAACGTAGATAGATTATTAACAGATGAGGAAATGAAAATGTCAGGAGATTAAGTAGCTTCTAAAAGGTTATACAGGGGTGGCTGGATTACGCCAGGGTTCCTCAGCCGTTACTACCATCTTCATCGGGGAGGTAAGCAGGGAAGGCAGCGGCTGCATTTGTACTTGGCCCTCCTCGCAGTTCCGAGCAGCAGCTACCATGTAGTCCCTGGGCACAGCACCCGTGCGATGGGCCTGTCTTCCGCGCATAAGGGTTATCTGGTAGGCTTGTTTAGAATCCAGATTTGGGGATGCCCGTAACCTCCCATATTAAGTCACTGCCCCTGGTGATGGACCCCAGGACTGCATTTTTAACAACCGCTTCCCAAATGATTTCATTGCAGGTGGCCCATAGATCACATTGTGAGAAACATCTATCTCCAGTCACCTGGGGGTTTTAACAGAAAAGCAAGATGTCATTCAATTTTCGGAGAACCTAACAATTTAAAGAAATTTTTGTTGTTGTTGCTCAAGTACAGTTTTGTCCATTTCTGCTCCCCCATGACTCCTCCCACCTCCCACCCTCTGCCCCACCCCCCTTGACTTTGTCCATGAGTCCCCCATATGTGTTCTTTGACCACCCTTCCCCTGTGTCCCCTCGTCTTCTCCTCCCCTCCTCCTCTGTTCACTGTCAGTTTGTTCTTCACTTCAAGGTCCCCAGTTATATTTAACTTGCTTGTTTGTTCTGTTGATTAGCTTCCACTTATAGGAGAAATCATATGGTATTTGTCTTTTACCACTTGCTGGAATTATACCCTCAAAATCTGGAAACACCAATTCAAAAGAGCCTATGTACCCCCGATGTTCATAGCAGCACAATCTACAATAGCCAAGTGTTGGAAGCAGCCCAGGTGTCCATCAAAAAACTGTGGCACATTTACACAATGGACTAGTACTCAGCAGAAAGGAAGAAGGGACCCCTACCATTCACGACAGCATGGGTGGGACTGGAGAGCATTATGCTAAGTGAAACAAGCCAGGCCGGAAAAGAACCTCACATATTAAGAGTCTCGGTTCTATCAAAATACCGAGTTAAATACTGGGTTGGCCAAAAAGTCTGTATTTTTTTTCTGTAAAATAAAGGCACATTTTTCCTTTTCACCAATAACTTCCTTGATTTGGATATTTTGAGTATGTCGGCTCTCTCCCACTATTGACTTCTAGTGGGCAGAGGCCAGGGGGGCTGCTAAGCATCTTCCAGTGCATAAGACAGCCCCACAGCAAAGGATTATTTGGCCAAAATATCAATAGGACCAAGAAACTTCGCAAAACCCTTTTGACATGTTCGATCAGAAACAGCAGCTTCTCCATACACTGCACACATCTTTTTTTGTGTTTCAGTTGCATTTTTATCTTTCTTGAAATAATAAAGGATAATATGCCAAAAATGGTCAGTATTAAAATGGCTGCACAAAAATTCACCAATTTTGATAAGTCTTTTTTAAATGCATGCTGATATGACAGCTGTCACAATACAATCTAACAAAATTGTTTCAAATGAAGTTAAAGACAACTAAGCACTACTAGAGCCATCATATGGGAAAAAAAACAGAACTGACTTTTTGGCAAACCCAATATATTGTGTTAAGCTGAAATGACCTAACAGTTCAGTCCACTCCAAAGTATACTTATTTGAACTAAACCTCCAAAAAAATTTAATGTATATAATTATGTGCACATATGCAAGGTAGATGCCTTCTGTGCTGGAAGAAAGCAGGAAGCAATCGCTAACCAAAGAGTATTATCATTCATGAATGTTCAGCCAGGTTTGATGTCCTTAAGGGAAATCTCTTATAGTCCGTCCAGGAGATCCAAAAGAAACAGTGAATTAGGTAACAAAAAAACAAGTCTGTAAATTTAATTCTATGAAAAAAGAAACAAAATAAAGAAGTTTAAGGCTGTGAGATAATCTTTCCACAAATCTTTAGACAGCTCCATACTCCATTCTTTAGACATCATGGAGGAAGATGTTCCACTGATGTTTTCATAAATCTTCTACTCTGCCTTCTCATCAAATTGGCTTCAGTCTAAATGGACCTGCTCAGCATATCCAGCCGCTGACTTTATACCTGAAGGCACCTATCACCCTCGGCCTGAGCTGGGACTAGTAATAGACCAATGGGCTGAAGGGATTCATAGCTTCCTTCAGGTTAGTGAGCTCCCGACCATGCCTGTCCGTGCAAACATCAGGAGACCAACGCTTTTTCTGTGTGCTTGTTTGTGCACAACATATTTATGATATTCTTGTAACATGTAAGAAGAATATTAAGTTCAAAGGCAAAATAAGAGGCCAGACCAGGGGCTTTTCTATTTGGATCAAAGGTTTGGAATCTTTGAGATGTAGCCTCTGTGTATCAGAAAACCAGATTTTTTATTTTCCCATAAAACCTATTTAAGTGTCACCTGCACTTTGTGGGGTTTTGCATGATCGATGCACAATGTACTGATTGGGAAGCCACACTCCAAAATACGTTTCAGTGACAGGTATTGATGGCTTTCGGAGAAGAAAAATACCAGCGTGTACCAATATATATCCCAAGTTTAATAGACTCAGAGTTAGCAAGGAGCTTGAAGACCACCTACTTTAATCTTTCACTGAAAGGCGGGTCTCTGGTCTCCTTGGCTGCTGTTTTTAAAAGTTCAGACACAGCAGAGATTTGGTTTGTAGTTATAAAAGCCTGTGGCTGAACCTCAAATTTATTTTGAGAGCATTTGTATATATTTTAGGAAAAATCTAGAGAAGAAGATTAATTTTTCTTCTGTCAATATGTCAATACATTTTCACCTCATCTTTAATGTTGCTTAGGGGAAGCAAGATTTCTGTAAGGAATCTACTGAGAATCATAGCAATATTGTTTAAATTCAATTAATCAAAAATAAATGTAGGGACAGTTCACAATTAATGCACAGTTGGTAGTGCTAGCACTGTGATAAGTGCTTCAGCCTTAGTCCTTTCAACAATATTAGGAGGAAGCATCATCACCAGGTCTAAAATCACAAGAATGCGGAGTTTAGGAAGTATTGTGTGACTTGCCCAAATTAACATGACCAGGAAGTGACAGACGAGGCTCTCACTTTGCTTGATTTGGAAGCTGGTGATCTTTCCCACTGAGCCCTTTCATTTAAATTGTTGGCAGAGAACTCAACTGAAGCAAACCCCTGCATTCCCAGTTCTCATCCCACCCCCACGTCCATCCCAGCACTAGGTGACATCATAATGATGTAATGGAAAGAGAATGGGTTTGAAAGTTGAATCGGATCTTCTACTTACTCTTGGTGTAACCTTGGAGAAGACATTTACCTTTTACAGTTTAATCCCTTCACCTGTAAAGTGGGTATAAAATAAACTACCTTAAGAGCAGGTATCTGAGTTGCCTTCCTTGTCCTTCACTCTATAATGAAAGAATGGTGGGGGTTGGCAGCTATACGGAAGTAGGAGAAAATTTATTGTTCCCACCAGTAAATTACATGACCCATCCCCAATCTTAAAGAGCTGCCAATATCTGGCTGAAACAGTTGAACCCGAGACATTACTATCTATTACAGAGACAGATTAATGTTACTAATGAAGAAAAAGAAGATTCTGTAGTTTTGCTTATGCAGCTATTAATGTAAGTCACTTCCACTTTTCCTGGACATTAATTCTGTAGACATACATTCTCCCAATTCAACAAATGCTGTATATCGTGAATTTTCAAGGGAATTTTCAAGGCTTCCATATTGAACATATTTTACCAGGAGGACTCTTGGCTTAAAAACAACTTGATTGACTATTAACAGTATATTTTATTGCATCTTTAATTCCAAGAACATAAGCCTATTTTTAGTATAATCAAAGCATTGATCACCATATTTATTCAATTATTTTGAATAGGTTAAATGAGGTTTGTCCTATCATTTCTTTATTGAACAATATAAAAGTAGATTGACACTATACTTATTTCCAACTTCATGTTATTCTTTTACTTGTATTGCCAGGATATTTCACCTTTGGAATTCTTTTTTCAAATTACATGTTCATTTCTTTGTTTATACTTAATCAATCATTAAACTGAGTTTCCCCTTATTTTTCTTTAAGAAAGAAGTAACCTTTTTGTGCTGTTGGTTTTATTTTCACCTAACCTTTTAAAGATCAACAC
This sequence comes from Mormoops blainvillei, assembly GCA_004026545.1. Taxonomy (NCBI): domain Eukaryota; kingdom Metazoa; phylum Chordata; class Mammalia; order Chiroptera; family Mormoopidae; genus Mormoops; species Mormoops blainvillei. The sequence goes on from PVJD01005429.1 coordinate 96,204, forward strand.
ATTTGTCATGTCTATAGCTGAAGGCCAAGACCAGCTGAGAATTAAGCAGAGATAGTGGATTCTGTAGCTCACGCAACATGGCCACTCAGTTCCCATTCTGGGCAGTGACTCTGATTTGAAAGCAGCGTGTGTGTGGGGAGGGTATATAGAGAATCTCTGGGTTTGAGGTGATCTATGTCCCACATGTGGGCTTGCCTCTACATGTGTCCCTTACGTTACAGGGGCCCGATTTACTTATGAAATTGGAAGTTTGAGCTGGATTGACAATTTGTTCCTTTCTACCTGGAAAATCATGGGCTTCTACGCTTTTGAGGCTCTTTGTAACTCTTTAATAACAGTAAGTCCTCACGGGCACTTTAAATCCATCTTCTTAGACCCGATCTGTAGCCTCTGTCAAGCGTTCCTCGGTGTAGATGGGTCTGGCATCATTTTTAAAAATTCTGCCTTACCAGTACCTCATTGTGTTTGGGTAAGGCTAGTCCCCCTGGGCGGGAGGCAGAGTCTTGGATGGCGGGTGAGGATGATTGATAGAGTCCTCACCAGTTTCTTTCAGAGTGTAGTATCAGCCCTGCCTGGTGTGGCTCAGTGACTTGAGCACCAGCCTGTGGACCAAACGGTTACCGGTTCGGTTTCCAGGCAGGGCACGTGCCTGGGTTGTGGGCCAGGTCCCCGGTCGGGGGCCTGCGAGAGGCAAAGGATCCATGTCTGTCTCACACATTGATGTTTCTCTCTCCCTTCCTCCATCCCTTCGCTTCTCTTTACAAATAAATAAATAAAAATCTTTAAAAAATAAAAAAAGAATGTCGTATCAGCCGCTTCCTATTGTTTGCTGCTGCTGCTGCTTCTTCCCTAAGAGATGTGATCACACACTTACCGCCCAGCTCAGGACAATGATTCCATTCAGGGAGAGTTTCGCAAGATAAATCAAGGTGACTTTCTCTATTCTACATTCAGGGAACACTAGCCTGGGAAGAACCTATTATAGAAACCTCTTGGAGGAAGGGTGACCATTGTTTACACACCTGCAGTAATATTTTTCTGGGGTTCCTTTCACTGATTAGCTATGGTTGCCCTTACATTTTCAATAGGCATCATTCTCCTTTGAAAAGGCACAAGCAAATACCAGAATAATGGTCTCTTCATTATTTTTTCTCTAACTCCCTCACTCCCCCTCAACCAGCTGTAATAGCCTGTCTCTGTTGATGTTAACACTTCTTACAGTAGCATTCACAGGAAATTTAATTAACATGTTGTTTACCCCTTATTCTGTTTCCTTAAAAAGCCCCTCAAATTGTTGGACACAAACCACCCTTGCATGACCCGATCATAATTCACCCCTCAAGGAGGAGGAGTCATTTATCATTGTCTTAAGTCTTAGAGACATTTCTAAAAACCCTGCATCCCAGTGCATTGGTATCGGAATGAAGCAGCACAGGTTGCTGAGAGTACACTCGGCCTGCCCATCCCTCACTCACGTACGGTATCCTGACTTCATACTTTTCCTTTTACTATTGTTTTCATTCTTTTTTCACTTGCTTTGCTCATTCTCAAAAGATATCATTTACAGAAACCCGCACTCTTAGGAAATTCTTGATTATTTATAATAAATTGACAAGTAAATAGTCAAAAGAACCATGCATTTTCTTTATATTCTTTTTTATGTTGCTTTTAGTCATATCTGTGCCCCTTTTTTCTAATGTTAAGGAGTGATAGATAAAAGAAGGTTGTCAGTCCTTCCGGGCAAGCCTATGCCATTCATTTGTATTCTTCATAGAGGTTTGATTAGCAGATATTTAATTATTTCCTGCAACCCCCAGCAGACCATACGCTCCACTGGCATGAAGAGCACTGGATACAGCCCTGGCTGGTGTAGCTCAGTGGATTGAGTGCGGGTCTGTGAACCAAAGGGTCGCCGGTTCAATTCCCGGTCAGGGCACATGCCTGGGTTGTGAGCCAGATCACCAGTAGGGGGAGAGAGGCAAGCACACATTGATGTTTCTGTCCCTCTCTCTCTCCCTCCCTTTCCCTCTGTCTAAAAATAAAATTGAAAAAAAAACAAAGAGCACTGGATACAGGGGACCCACAGTGCCTGGCACATGTTGGCTGATTGGCTCTCTCTGTCTCTCTCTCTCTCAGTCCATGTGTTACTCATATAAACATAGGCTTATTTTTTAACTTTTCTTCATTGATGCATACTTTATTTTCAGTGAAAGGCACAGATCTTAAGTGTAGAGTTTGATGAATTTTGATACGTTGTAATCCACCTCCTATCAAAGTAGGTTTTCTCATACCTGCCCACAGTCGAAACCTCCCTGCCAACAGCAGCTGCCCTTCTACTGTTTTGTTGGCATATATGAGTTTCCCTGTTAAAGCGCCTCAGACAGTAGCCTCAGACTGTGTCTGGCTAATTTTACCAGCTTTTGAGGTTTATCCTTGTTTTGCTCATCTATCACCAGTTTGTTTCTTAAAATACAGGGGCATAGTATATACCAGAACTTTCAACCTACCCTCCAGTTGTTGGAGAATCAGTATTAGCTTGAAACAGCATTGTCTTCCATTTTTTGTCATCATAAATTAAGCTTCTGTGAACATTCCTGTACAAGTCATTTTTGTGTATATTTGTGTACCTATTTTTGTTTCTCTTAGATAACTACCTAGAGGTAGCACTGCCAGTCAGAGAGGTAGGCATATGTTTAAACTGCCAGGTTGATTTTCAAAGTAGCTGTATCATTTTGTACTCTCATGAGCAATGCGCAGAAGTTTCTGTTCCTCCAAGTTCTTGCCGACACTTGGCATTGTCAGTCTTTACATTTTATCCTCTTGGGAATGTACAATGGCTCAGCGACTTTTAAAACAGTTGGTGGTTCATGAAAATGCTAACGATAAAGTTAGTATGACCCAACAATTCTAATCCTGGGTATGTACCCAAGAAAAAGGAAAACATGCCCTCACAGAAATGTGTACATGTATGTTCACAGCAGCGTTATTCATGATGACCAAAAAATGAGAACAACCCAATGCAATTCATCCGGTAAATGGATAAAATATAAATGTGATATAGTCATTCAATGGACTGTCAGCAATGAAGAGGAAAGACGTATTAATACATATTGCAACATGGATAAACCTTGCAAAATTATGCTAAGTGAAATAAACCAGCCACAAAGACTACACATCGTGTGGTTCCACTTATAGAAGACACCCAGAAGCAGGAAAATACAGAGTTAGAAAGTAGATTTATGGTTGTCTAGGGCCTGGGGAGGGGGTGGGGAAAGAGAAATGGGGCGTGGTCGTTAAAAGCTATGCGATTTCCTTTGGGATGGACAACATGTCCTAAAATGGACAGTGGTGATAATTGCACAACTCTGTGAATATATTAAAAACCATTGACCTGTAACCTTTATATAGGTGAACTATATCATATTGTTTACATGGGTGGATTATATGGTATAGTGAGATATATCTCAGTTAAGCTGTTTTTTTTTAGAAAGATAAAGGACCTTAAGCAGAGGAGGTAATACGCGCAAAGGCCCTGCGGTGGGAACATGGCGTGACGGAGGGGCAGCAAAAGCCCGGCTGCCTGAGCTCAGCGAACACAGCGGAGAAAGTAGCAGAGGCGCGGTTGGAAAGGCGGGCAGGGGCCAGGCCACAGGGGGCCGTCTAGCCCTCGGAAAGGAATTTAGGATTTCCGGTATGCACCATAGGAAGCCCGCGGAGGGTTCCAGACGTGGCAGTGGCGTGATCTGAGGGGTATTATAAAAAATCGCTCAGCGGCCCAGGGACGTGGGAGCTACAGACTGGAGTCAAGGAGAGCAGCCCGGAGGCCATGGCAGGCGTCCGGCGAGAAGTGCAGTGGGTGGGACCCCACGGTAGTTGTGGCCGTTGTGAGAGGTGGCTGGACTTGGGATGGATTTGGAGACAGAACCTAGGTTTTACTGACCAGACTGGAGGTTCGCCTTGGGGGGACGGGAAGCATCGGGAAGAGCTGTCTGTGTGTGTCTGTGTGTGATTTCAGCCGTGCGTTCCACTTCCTGAGAAAGAAAAGATCTGGCCGCATTATTTTAATCCGTTCCAAAGGAGCAAGATTTTATTTGTAAGAGAAAACAGAATAGTCATCTTTCTGCTTCTGCAAACTTTTATCGTTTACTCACTGGAGGCACATATTCCAATAAACTCAGAATATTCTTACTATTGTTGATGTAAGAAATAAATTACGCATAAGGTTCACACAGATTGCGTTTTACATACACAGTGATGACCTAAGAGAGAGAACACTCTGTGGACTTGCACATCGCCCCGTGACGATTTCATCTTGTGGGGCTGTATTCAATGTTTATGACTGACTGTATCTCATTTATTTATTTATTTTTTTACTTAGTGTTTAGATAACTGTTGAAGTTTTAGGGGTAATTTTCTGTGAAATATTTTTAGCCGTTTTTTTTCTTTCCACCTGGCTTCTTCCTAACATCTTCCATCATTTATATATTAAAGCTGATCCTCTAAATCTATGTTCTAGTTAAATTTAGCCTTTGTTCCCTTTATGTAATCATTTCATAGTTGGCCTCTTTGGAGCAATACATTTATTTTTTGAATAGCAATTTTTAAGTACAATTTACATTGGGAAAAAGTGTCAGCCACATTTACATGTTGTACTTTAAGTGGCCATTTATTTATATGCACATTGCACCTTCCTTGCGTGTGTGAAACCAAAAGAATATAAATAGTTGGCTAACCTCAAAATGGGTCAAGTGCAAAAGCCACAGTGAGCTATACTTTAAGCCAGTGCATTTGCATTAAGGTATTGAATTGCATAATTACGCTATTGTTGTTGAGTGGTAACCTACAATACGGGTGCCTGTAATTATTGCCCAAGACTGCTATCAAGGTAAGTGAGAGTCTTAGCTATTCAAAATAAATCGGTCATTCTGAGACTCTTTCAGTGTTATAGGTCTGCACACATTTCAGAAAAATTCCTTTATATTTAACACACACGTTGGCTTCATCTTTCTACTGTCCTGGCTCCCTTGTGCATGAAACAGGGAGCCTTTCCAGTGGGGTCTCCTTCTGGTTTTCGTGATAGCAGAGAGTCCTCAAATTCGCAGAAGTGGGTGACATTATTGACTAGAATTCTCATCCATGAGAGACTTTGGAAATCCATGGAGGTGGCCCTTCTCTGAGGGTCGGGGTTAGCCCCAGCAATCCGTCACCCAGGGTGGCTGACCGAAGGCTGCCGGAAGACAAGTCCTCCAGAGCGCCTTTCTCCAGCTCTTTTTTTCCTATGTCAGGAGCACTCTTGAAGGATGCGGGGCATATGGGAGCGGGTTGTGACTTCCAGGGTGTTGAAGCAAGAGTTACAAGTGCACTGCTCGTGTTCCAGGAACAAACAAAGTGGGGGCCCGTTCCCATTGCCTTCAAAGAATTTTAACTGGTGCCAGATGTCTGAGAGCTGAATGTCCACAGATCAGTGAAGGCAGATGCTGGGGATTTGGAGGCGAATACTAAATAAATGGAAGGAAAACTTCAGGCAAGGGAGGATGCGTAAGGGCCAAGCGGGCAGTGGCTCTTTCCTGTTGCGGGACATGCTGGGTCTTGCCCCCGCCGTACATCGGTGGGGACTGCAGATCGATCACCTTAAAGGTGAGGGGACCGATGACCGGCCGCCTGCCTTCAGTAGGGCTCCACAGCGGCCCCTCAATATGAGCTGCACCTATGGTTGCTTCGTTCCTGTAGTCCACCTCATGCTCCCTTGTAGTGGAGGCAGGTTGCATTTTCTTCATTGCATTCCATAGTGGGCATACAATTGGAATCAGCAAAACAGGGGTCAAACCGATCAGTTTATCTTGGTGAAAAGCAGTTCAAACGAATCCGTGAGGCATCTAGCCCTGCCCCATCATGGGCTCCGCACATACTCTGCTCTCTCCACTTATAATCATCACATTATATGCTGATATGTCTTGACTATTGTGACATCAGTCCTTATGTAGGTACTGTAAATGCCCATCAACTGAATATAAAATATAGGTGTACATTTTTTCATCAGCTCTGTTCTATTAATAATAAATTAAAAGGGGGAGAAATGGTCTTGTTAGTGCTTCTCAATTTTTGTAACCTTATGTGGCATGTATGAATTAATCTATCTAGCCATATGCACTTTTATAGATGCAGGACAAGCTATGGTAATAGGTCCCAAAGGATCTATTATTATTCCAATTATCGTTTTTATCCAGTGAGTGGGTTGATCGGTCAGAGAACTGGGCTTTGGACTTCACTTTTAAGCAGAGGAGTTAGGTGATATAATTGAAAGTTGACTATCTTCACAGTGTTTTTTACCAGGACTAGAGTTGACCTCTAGATGCCACTTTCTTTGCTCAGCCATGAGAATCAGTTTCTCATCCATTAAAGATTTAGGATGAGACTGCAGAAATTCAGTCACATATTCAGGCTCCACTTCTAATTCTAGTTCTCTTGCTATTTCCACCACATTGACAGTTACTTCCCCCACTGAAGTCTTGAACCCCTCAAAGTCATCCAGGGGGGTTGCAATCAGCTATTCCAAATCCCTGTTAATGTTGATGTTTTGACTTCTTCCTATGAATCATGAATGTTCTTAATGGCATCTAGAATGATTAATCCTTTCTAGCAGGTTTTTAATTTACTTTGCTCAGATCCATCAGAGGAAAATCTCCCCATGGCATCTACAGCATTATGAAATGTATTTCTTAAATAATAAGATTTGAAAGCTGAAATTACTCTTTAACCCATGGTTTGCGTAATGGAGGTCGTGTTAGCAGGCATGAAAACAGCATTAATCTTGTTGTACGACTCCATCAGAGCTCCTGGGAACCAGGTTCATTGCCAGTGAGCAGCATATTTTGAAAAGATTATTTTTTCTGAGTAGTTGGTCTTAACAGTGGGCTTAAAATATTTAGTAATCTGTATTGTAACAGATGTGCTATCATCCGGACTTAGTTGTTCCATTTACAGAGCACAGACAGAGTAGAATTAACATAATTCTTAAGGGTCCTAGGATTTTCAGGATGGTAAATGAGCACTGACTTCAACTTAAAGTCACTAGCTGCATTAGCGCCTCAAAGGAGAGTCAGCCTGTCCTTTGACGTCACATGATGACTTCTCTTTTCTATGAAAGTCCTAGATGCCATCTTCTTCCAATAGAAGGCTCTCTTGTCTACACTGAAATTCTGTTGTTTAGCGTAACCACCTTCATGAATCATCTTAGCTAGATGTTCTGGATACCTTGCTGAAGCTTCTACATCAGCACTTAAACTTGGATGTTATGGAGACAGCTTCTTTCCCTAGACCTCAAGAACCAAACTCCACTAGCTTCAAACTGCAGCTTCCTCACCTCTCTCAGCCTTCATAGAATTGAAGACAGTTAGGGTGTTGCTCTGGAGTAGGCTTTACCTTAATAAAATGCTGTGGCTGGCTTGACATCCTCACCAGACTACTAAAACTTTCTCCTTATCAGCAATAAGGCTATTTCACTTTCTTATCATTCATGTGTTCACTGGAGCAGCACTTTTAATTTCCTTCAAGAACTTTTCCTTTACATTCACAGCTTGGTTAACTGGTGCAAGAGGCCTATAGCTTTCGGCGTATCTCAACTTTCAACACGCCTTCCTCACTGAGCTTACTCATTTCTACCTTTTGACTCAAAGTGAGATCCCCGTGATTCTTCCTTTCACTTGAACATTTAGAAACCATTGCAGAGTTAGTAATTAGCCTAATTTCAGTATTGTTTTGTCTTTGGGGAGGGGAAGCCTGAAGAAAAGGAGAGGGACAGGGGACAGGCAGTAGGTGGAGCAGTCGCACATGCAATATTTATCGATTAAGTTCACCGTTTTATATGGGTGCATTTTGTGGTATCCCAAAACAGGTACAATAGTAAGATCCAAAATTACTGATCACAGAGCACCATAACAAATATAATAATGGGCAAGTTTGGAATATTGCATTAATTGCCGAAATGTGGCTCAGAGACATGAAACGAGCAAATGCTGTTAGGAAAATGGTGCAGATAGACTTACTTGATACAAGGTTGCCACAAACCTTCATTTTGTTTAAAAAAAAAAAAGACCTAGAGTACTGCCAAGTGCAATAGAGTGGACGGCAATAAAACGAGGTGTGCCTGTATTGTGAGGGCTTCCTCAACACTGGGACCCCTGGAATTTTTCTCTCTCGGTTTGCCTGTACTGAGCCTCCAACAATTCATTGATTGCAGTATAGCGTTTCCCACCCCAACGCTGTTCGGAGGCAGTTTCCACTGTGGGGGGCTCTGCTCCCGGAAACCACTGATTTTTGTTCGTCCTGTCCTGCCTGCCTCTGCACTCTCTTGGGGGTACACGAAGAGCTGTCAGTTTTCAGTTCATTCAGCTTTTACTTGTTATTAGGACAGAGTGACAACTTCTAAACTTTCTACATGTGGAATAAAAACTGTTGATCATCTCTGAATTCTTTTGATAGGAATGTAAGATTTAGAAAAGATAGGAAGGGAAGTCTGACCAGCCCTTAACTTGAATGGAAAGAAGTTCAGGGAAGATGCACCAACGTAAGTTTTACTTTCAAAAAAACAAGAAGTGAAGTGTAGCCATTGAGAGAAATACATAATAAAATCCCCTATATTTAGAGCTGAATGAGTCAATATTGAAATTTTTTTATGGGCAGGACCTAGATATTATTTCTCTTTAGACTCTTATAACGTAGAACAGACAGTAAGTAAATATCGACTGGCAGCCTGGAAGAAATATATTTTATTTTCTTTCGGCCGTGGACCAGTGAGTTGAAATTATCTAAAAATGCACACCGCCCTCTGAAGCGAGATTCAGCCACAGTAAGGGGGACGGGGAGCAGCGCAGAGCCATGTTTTCAACACTATGGCTTTTTTGCGGCCTTAGGCCAGTGGGGAGCAGCCACAGAACAGGCTGCTGAGGAACCCATGCAGTGGCCTCACACGCAGAGACTGGTCCCCCAGATTCTACCTCCTAGAAATGTGCCCCAGGAGATTCTTGTGAGTCTCAGGTCTCTGAGAAGGAGATTAAGTGCATGCTGCCAAGGGCATGAGGTAGAACAGGAACGTAAGGATTTAGGACAAACCAAAGGCTGGAGCGAGAAGGAGCCAGTAGTTAAGTAGAGACCCTACGAAGGTGAAAAGACACAGAGCGCAGGGAGCAGGCATTCAGGGCAGTGAGAAGAGATGGGGACAGATGTCAAAAGAAATGATCATTTACCTGTCCCTTCTGGTGGGATCCCTTGATTTGCTCTGGGTCCAGAATGCCCTTCTACACAAGGCCGAAGTCTCCCCTGGTGCCCATTTATGAAATTCAGCCTCACTCATCGCTCCCCAGGCAACTGCCTTGTAGCCCTTGGCTGCCTCGTCGCCACACAGGGGCCTAAATAAAGCAGCGCACACCAACTTTCCCCATTTTGTCTATTTCATCTGGGCCAAACTTGGTCTGGTTCAGTTTCCAATAAGACAAAAAACAAACAAACAAAAAACAGCTGGATGGTTTTCCATAAACTCATTTAAAGTGGCAATCTCCTTTAATGCAGAATAGTTGAATAAAATTTGACCTTCCTTTGAACAAACGTTATGACCAGGTTGTCCACCTCATTCACATTGCTAATAACCGCCCTTTAGACTTTAAGCAGCTTACGACTTGACTTAAGATTTGATCCCAAAGCCTTTTTTCTTTTTTTAATTAGTAGTTGGCTTATCAATTCCTTAGGCCTTTCTCAGAAACACTAATAATATAAAATTAGTATAACAGTGATTTAAAATTGGTATCTTTAACTTAATACCACAATTATTAAATTCTTGAAACTAGTCTTAATTATACATAGTAAATTTGCTTTATTTTTGTTTGTGCTCTTCGAAAATGTAAATATTGAACAAAATAATTCTATTTTTTATCAAGAACTCTCTTTATAATTAAAGTAATTCAAATGTCATAAATAAATTATCTGAATGTTTCTATAAAATGTCAGTTGGTTAATAAGATCCCTTAAACAGTAGACATCTACTCTTGACTAGTAGTTTTAAGTGATATTATACAGAATCAGTACAATTGCATAAAAATGTTCACAAAAGCTTTGACCTAACAGGCTGGATGGTTCAGTGTCAAAAACAGCTGAAAAGGAAAAGAGATGCTTGGGTAAGTTAATGACCTGACAGAGTGGACAGAAGAGAAGGAATCTTGTTTGTTCAAACATAGATTTTGGGCGAAATGACAAGAGGGGAAAAAAAATAAAGGGGAAAGCTGAAAGACTGGGAAACAATTGGAGAAAATCTTAGGCAAAATGAATACACTTGACAAAAATTATAGGCTATATCCACAAGCCTACCCCACAAAAAAAGAAGGGTACAGCATGATTCATAAATGCAGTAGTCAGTCTCTTACCCTATAATTTTCTAAGTACTTATGAATGCAAATTAAAGGAGGGGTGGGGATGTTCTAGCTCTAGAAGAGAATATAGACGTCTGTTTACGTATAATTAAACAATGATAATAAGAAACTTGTTGGAACACTATAATAGTTCTTTCCTTAACAAAGGGATTTTTTCTTTCAGTATTATGGCAAAATAGATGTGCTAAGGATGATTTCCTGTATAAAACATCATGTTTCAGGAAAATCAGTCATCTACTTTAAAGTGTCATGGGTTAGAATACTCCAGAGTACCAATCACATGTGAAAGCAAATTCTCATAGAATGTAACCTAAACTATCACATTCAAGATTACTATAGATTTAATTACTTAATGTATGGTTTTAATAAAAAGAAGAAAAAGCCACTATGAGAGAAAATCAGAGGAAAATTTAATTGTAGAATTTGATCTCAAAGAACATTAGATACTGAAATGATTATAAAATATATTTTTAAAAATATTAATAAAATATGTAAGAAATAAGAAAGCAAAATTGATAAGATGAACAAGAGAAAAGAGACTGTCACAATTAACCAGGTAAATTTGAAAAAGAAACACCTATAAACATTAAATATAAAAACATAAATTTTCACATTTATCATTACAAAAACTGTTAAACAGTAGATTAGATAAAGCTGAAGGGAAAATTCACAAATGGGAAGATAGATCTGAGGAAACTGGGCAGATTTCTATAGAGAGAGAAGAGTTCAAATTGACAAGAGAAGTTAAAAGTCAGGAGGATAGAAGAGGAAGTTCTTGCATGTTTCCCAATGTATTTCTAGATACAATATGGAGAATGAGGCAGTCAACATTCACAATAACCTTTTCAGAGTAGATGAAAGACATGGACATTCATTTCTAGAAAGCACAGTCAATTCCAAACAGGGTAAGTGAAAAGAAAGCCATTTCCTGCCTTGTAGTAAAATTACAGACAACAAAGACAAACAAATGAAAAACTTAAAAGATGTCAGAAGGAAAAAATAATTCCCTCAAAGTAATAACAATAGCCTGACAAGGAAGCTTCTCAACAGTAATAAAGGAAGAAGAAAAATAATTTTAAAAATTTCTTTCAAAGTATTGAGGAAAAATAAGGATTATATAATATTGTGTGCCCATAAACTGTTATTTTAAAAGAGAGCAAGATTAAGCCAGTTTTTGAAAAATAACAAAGAATATACCAGTAATTGGACCTGTAAAGCATACTTCAGAAAAAGGAGAAATGTTCCCAAAAAGATGATGTTAGATGCAAGAAGGAATGAAATTCATAAAGATACGGAGTGACTTAGTAAATCAGTAAAATCGCCATTAACAATGATACCAGTATTATTAAAAATATGAAAAAATGAAAGAGACATTGAAGTTTCAAACAATTTTGGAATTTTAATAAACACAAGAAGGAACTACAACATTGTTCAAAAATAACAGGTAAGCCTGAAGGCAGTTAATTGGGGTCAGAATGTTTGCTTTTCTCCCATATACTTGCCAGCACTGTTTGGAAGAAGCTGGAGGTGTGGAATAAATTTGGATTTCACATTAAGAATGCAAGTTAAAGTTTTAAAGGTGCCCACAAAAAATAATAACATATTAGAGCATATCACTATAACCTTTTTTTCTGTTAAGAAAAAGGAACAGTAAATATTTCAAACTCCACAAGATACATGGTTTTTGTAAGGACATGAAAGCAGCTATAGACAATGTGTAAATAAGTGAGCATGGCCGTGATCAAATAAAACTCTGTTTTCAAAAACAGGCAGTGGGCCAGGTTTAACCTGTATGTGGCTTGCTTACCCCCAGATTAGAGGGTATACTTATCAAACAAATGCAAAGGTGAAGCAAAATTTAAAAGTAATTTAGTAAATTTTATCACTCTAAATGTGGAAAAGAAAATTAAAAAGCAGCAAGACTAGAAAATCAAATGGATCCATAATGATATAAGTAAACCTAGTGCAAGGATGTAGTAATAACAATAAATATAAATGAACTAAAGTACTTAATTGAGAGATTACCTAAAAGGTGCAAAACAAAATCTAATTTTTAACTCATTTACAAAAAACAGAACTATTTTAAGAAATCTAAACTTAAGCCACAGAGGGTTGGGAGTAAATGTAGAGACAGAGCTATACCAATAAAATACTAATCAACAGAAAATTCTGTTATCTGTACACATTTTAGAGGAAATATACTTTAAGAGAAGTTAAGAAAAGTCATTGTTAGTTATAAAGAAGAGAGTGGTGATAAATGATAAATTCATCATTTAGGTATAACACTACTAATAAATATGTAATGAGCAAAAATGACAGGATTATAATGGAAAAATGGACAAATGAATCATTATAATGGGAACTTTTAATACCTCTCACACAGGAATTGTTAGAACAATCGGGAAAATATTAGCAAGGATATAGAAAATTTGAATAACACAGGAAAGAGATGTATCTAATGAATAATTATAGAACTTTATTCCATGAAATGACGAGACCCATCCATAAAAGCAAATTTCAATGAAATGTAAAGACTGTCTCATTTGACTACAGGTACTCACCTCAATACAATTGTTAGGAATCAACTTGATTGTAGAGCCTGATAACAAAACAGAAAATAATTGTTAAGTCTCTCATAATTTATATATTCAATGTATTGACAATAAAAGTCCTGCTAGCAGTATTCTTGAAACATAAAATCTAATCAAATGTATATGGAAGAGTATGGGCGATAATGACAATTCTGAGAAATAAGGAAAGAGTGTTCTTTACCAGAAATTAAGACTTATTATGAAGCAACAGTAATTAAGACAAAATGACTGAGTCGAACAGAAGAACCCAGAAAGAAACCTATACATTTATGGAAATTTAATATAGAATGTGGTATCACTCTTTATCATTGGGGAATAAATGGATTACTCAAGAAAGGAGGTTGAGAAAAGTGGCTAATAATTTCAAGTAGATAAATTGCCAAATTATGAAAATCACATCTTTAGGTATTTGAGAAAAAAAAACAGGAAATAAACGTCATGTTCTGAAGTCATAGAAGGATTTCTCAAGCCCCTCTGAACACTGGATGACCCTCTCACATGGACTAGACCGAAGCAACCGAAGGCGCCTTACCACTGCTCGTGCAGGTCGATGCCCGGGCGGAAACCTAGGGATCAGGTGCTTGCGATCGCTCTGCACCCAGCCCCGCCCTGCTGTGACGCCACACCCTGCACTGCGCACTGCAAAGACTGATGGGTTTAGTAAGCAAATGTAAGCAGGTGGTAGCAGCATTTATTTGTAGACAACGAAAAGGCTTATTACACACATTCGACAGATATGTGCCAAGGCTCACCCATGGTTGGCAGAAGGTATTTCAAGTCTCAGCCTTAAAATAACAGAAGCTGAGCAGTAGAATCGGGTGTGGCACAGGCCTCCTCCCGGAAGTTGGTACAACCCCCGCCCCCAATTAAGCTCTAAACGACGGGCTGCGGGCACGCTCTCCGAGCGCATGAAGCCGCGTCTCTGTTTACCCTCAGGTAGCTCCTGTGAGTAGAAAAGAAATTTGGGAGGCACGAATCAGCGCCGTGGCAGGTGGTTGGCTTAGGGGGCTCTCGCTCCCCGCCCCCCCCCTTGAGAGGGGCGCCCAGAGAGCTCGCAGGGCCTGCAGCGCGAGGGGGCCGGCCGGCCGCCGCGTGCTTGCTCCGAGGCCGCTTCTGCGGCGGCCTCCGTTCCTCGGCGCGCGTCTTCGTGGACGTGGGGAGTGGCGCGGCGCGGGAAGGGAGCCGGAGAGGGGCAGCGGGTGCGGGCCGGGGGCCCTGTGGAACAGGTGCTTCCCCCCGGGGCGTGATGTGGTGGGAACTCAGGCCTTCCCATGGGTCAGGCAGACACCGCAGAAGGAAGCCGCGCTTGATCCGTTTCTGGGGAGGCACGTCATTGAAGAGAGCGGACTGCTGGGCTGGGTGAGGTCACCCGCATGCCCTGAGGAAGGTGGGGCGAGGTGAGCCGCCAGCAGCAGGGGCAAGTGGCCAGACTACCCAGGATCTGCCAGGCCAGGGACAGGGCAGAGGAGAGGACCCCCGACAGGAATGCGCGGGCATTCTGAGAACCGGCTCTTCCACCTTCCCTTTCCTCCCTTCCGACAGCAGAGCAGTCCGCTGGGGGGCGCGGAGAAGGGGAGGCGACCGCCCAAAGACATGCGAGGGCGCACCCGACTAGCAGACTATTTCCAAAATAACGGGAGGTGGAATTTAAAGCACAAGAAAGACATTTCCATTTGACCAATAGCAGGTTCAAAAAGAAGGAAAGAGAGAGGGGAGGCAATAACTACAAACAATTAAAAATCATCTCTGCTAAAAGAACCCCATACATAAATTTTAGTCGAAAGTAAGATTATTGAGGAATTCAGAATTCTAAGAATAAAAATAAAAGTTTTAGAGTTCTAAGAGTAAATTTTTATTTTTAGATGTAAGTAATGGAAACCTCCCAAACTGGGGAAGGCCCCAGATGTAAGTAACAGGTTACTCAAAAAGAAAATCAGACTGGAATTAGACTTCTCATTTGTACATTCGAAGTTCGAACGCCACATAGTAACAACTACTAGATTCTTGCACGAGAAGTTCTGAAACACAAGAATCCATTATTCTAGTTAAAATAGCATTCACCTGTTAAGGAGAAGAAAGATACTTATTAATATACAATATTCAAAAATTACTGGTATATCACCTGCATAACCCTATATGAGAAAAATACTTGGGAAAATATTCTAACCAAGTGACAAATTCCAATGGAGACGCCAACAAAGGGGATGATAAAGTGAAGAAGAAACAGCAATGGCAATGACCCCGTCTCCCCACTTGTAGGTAGATAAATAAAGAGATGGTTAATGTTATGTAATAGTTCCACCTAATCAATACCATATCAGGTTGATTAAGGAAGAATAAAAAAGCCAGAGAGTAAAAAATACCCTTAAGTAATGAGAAAACTCACAAATATTGAAGATGACAGATTGAAATTCTATAGCAAGAAATTTTAAAATTTAAAGGAAATGATCAAACATCACCCTGAAAAGAAAGAAAAACTTGACTAAACGAATGACCATAAAAGAGATTATAAAGATGATTAAAGATTACCATTAAAATGAAAATATGGCATAGTGGATTCATGCCTAATTTGTATCTAATTTGTATCTAAATGTTAAAGATATGTTTGATGTTACTTAAACTATGTCAGACCATTGAAAATGATGAACAATTTTCAATTACTCTATGAAGGCTCTATAACTTTAGTATAAAAATAATATATGTAATGACCTCAAAAAATGGATACACAAAACTATCTGATGAATACAGTTGAAAGCTTTTTTGCAAGGGTGGTTTGATAACTGAAAATCTATCAATCAGTATAACTCAAAATATCACCCCTATTGTTGGAGAGAAATAATATGATTATACCAACACAAGGTGGGGCAGAAATAGGTTTACAGCCGTGAGTGCGCAAAACAGAATTTATTCTTGTATTATTATTTATTAATGGTTGTATTATTTTCCATATGAACAACTGTAAACCTACTTTGGCCCCACCCTGTAGTTTCTGAAAAATCCTTTGATAAAAGTCAGCAGTGATGCCTAATGATAACTTCAATTAAGACAAAAATAGAGTTAGACTACTTAAATCTGATAAAGGCTTTTACTTATCCACGTGCTATAATCACCATTCTAATTTTGCTGTAGATCAGCAGGTATCTTTTAGATTAATTAAAAATAACGACAAAAGACATTTACCTCTATCTTTCTCTGCTGCTCCTTCTAGTGTTCTGTTACTCTTGTTAGGGATGTTTTCATACAGATACACATTTCTGATAGAACATTTCCTTCAATATTGGGTGTTACACTCTGCTCTCTTCTTGCTTGCGTGGTTTCTGATGACAATGTGGCTGTAATTCCCACCTTTGTTCCTGTGTAGACGAGACAGGTTCCCTTCCTTGCCCTCAGGCTTCTAAACATTTTCTCTGTCTTTGCTTTCTTAAGTTGGACTATTAAATGCCTAGGTGGTTTTTATTTTTATTTTTATTTGGTTTTGCTTAGTATTGTCCTTACTTTGTGTTCTCTGAGCTTCCTGAATCTGCAGTTTGGTGTTTTTCATTGATTCAGGAAAGTTCTCAACCATTCTTGCTTCAAATACTTCCTCTGGCCTGTTTTCTCTTTCTGGTATTCCAAACATGCACATGTCCTGTCTTCTGGCATGGCCCTCTAGTTCTTGAGTGTTTGTTTTTTATCCTTTTTGAATTCCAGCTTGGGAAGTTTCCACTGACCTATCTTCATATGCTCATAAACTCTTTCCTTAGAGTTGATGTTTAGTCCATTCATGGTCCCACGGAAGGTTCCATGGTCTTGATTCCTAGCATTTCTGTTCCCTTCGTTCTTAGAGTTTCTATCTCTCTGCTTACATTACCCATCTGTTCTTGCGTAGTTTCTCCTTATTCCATTAGAGGTCTTAAAATGTTAAGATTTTGGAAATACCTATCTGCAATATAGATGATAGCTAAAGTGTGCTTTTCTGTATAGTACAAAGAAGTCTTATTGATATACAAGATAAAAAATAACCGATAGGCATGTGGTCAGTTCACGAAAAGCCAATCGAAAGGCAAATTCATGGAAAAGTATTAAATGAACTGACAGTTAAGGAAATGAAAACAAAACTAACAAAACATGAAAAATTAATATTAAAAATGCATACTCACTCATATATATTCTGGGAGAAATACGAATTGCTGCAACCTTTTGGGAAAGCAACCTGGCGGCAGTTATTGAAATGAACAGTCTGCAAGCCCGTAGCCCCAGACAACTCAGTGCCGTGCTCTGTCCCACACAGATAAAAGCAAATCAACGCATGCATATGGGCGGTGACGCCATATAACTGTACAGCGAGTGTTCAGTGCTAGGAAAATGCTTAAGTAAATTATGAAATAGACGAGATGTGGCATATTTTACACTCATTTACATGAACAGATGAATTAGAGCTATGCCAGTTGACTTGGAGGGATTGCCATAAAGTATTTATGAAAAGTAGAACGTAGAAAAATATGTATATAATATTGTTCAAATTTTGGAAAAATGTGAAAAAACATAAATACTTACATCTACTTTAGTATTTTGCCAAAATTGCAGGTTCTTTTTATAGTATGATTTTGTTTTAGCAAAATAAACAACAGAGAAAAGGAAATGTTTAAAAATTCACTCTATGTGTAGAGATGCTTGTATAAGTTTGAATAAGCAAATTCAGATGTATGGAAAGATACACACAGGCCTTCACATGGGCTGGCTCGGAGGATGGGATGGGGAGGAGGCAGGGGCAGAGGATAAATTCTTTCTTTATACAGCCTCGTTTTTTTTTGTTTTTTTTTTTTGCTCCTTCCAAGCTTATAGTAAAGTAATACTTTGAAAATATCAAAAATGCAAATACTAAAGAAAAAAGAACATAGATGAACTACTACATGGATTTTGCTGAGTGTATCAGTCTGGATTTGGTGAAGATAATGATCTTAAGCACTACAGGTGTAAGGGACTTAACCTAGGAATTAAGTGCTACATGGCCCTGGGAGCCACTGAGGGAATAACGCCCCACGAGGCTGTTTCTGGAAGATCGCAGAAAGTTACTGGCCATTTTTGCAAAGCCACTGAGCCCAATGCCCTGTGATCTCTGTAGCAAAATGTTTTTTATTTCACTTCTGCCTTCTCTTAGCCCTAAGTCCTTGCAGTCACAAACCTGGTGGGACATAGTTTCAAGCTGAACCAAGTGGACATTGCTCAATCCAACTGTCCACCCTTTTGTCCACTTGGCATTCACACAATCCTTTTAAACTCAAGGAGGCCAAGCCTTCTCTTCCTTTAAGGTGCTCCTCTAGGTCTGCAGACCACTCAAATCTAGGAAGTGGACAAGGACCACAGCTCTATGGTAGCCATGCAATCAAGCCTCTAGTCACCGGTCCCAAAGGTTTTGCTTATACAAACCAAGTAGGCTTCCGCTCCGTACTAGCCCTGTGGATATAATCGTTTAGCCACAGCAAAGATCTCTACCCATCAAAGTAGGTGACTTTCACTCCATCCCTGCTCCCCATTATGGTAACCATGTCCTCCCTGACC
Source organism: Mormoops blainvillei (assembly GCA_004026545.1). Lineage (NCBI taxonomy): Eukaryota > Metazoa > Chordata > Mammalia > Chiroptera > Mormoopidae > Mormoops > Mormoops blainvillei. The sequence continues at coordinate 114,757 of PVJD01005429.1, forward strand.
CTGCTAGGTAAGGGCAGTAACAATGAAAGGCAGCACGTGGTTCCTGCCACTTCCGTATCCCACCATCCCTGTTGTTTTCTGGGAGCCTGTTCCACTCAGAGCCTCTCCCCTGTCATGCCTGACATGCGAATAATAGCCAATAAAGAGCCTTGAAATAACCAAGGTTGCCTGTTTTCCCCTTATCAATGTATTTGTGAAGACCCTGGGGAAGGGTGTGAGTGAGAGCCATGGAACACAAGAAAGCCATCCCCATTTCCATGGCCTTTGGATAGCGCCTTCTGCGGTTCATTTTGGCCACCACAGAGACCCCGTTATAGTCAACCAACCGAACAAGCCGTTGCGGTTATGCCCAGCGGTTCAAGGTGGCACATCCAGCACTACCCATCCGTGAGTCATGCAAACCCAACTGGGCATGTTTGTCCTTCCTCCCTGTTTTAACATTCTTAGAAGCCACCCTCCCACTTGCCACTGAAATTCAATTGTCAAAATAAAATTCAAATTGTCAAAATATTTCAACTCTTTCGGTGTGTATAGTATTGCCCCCGGAGTCAGACTTAGTATTTCTTTTTTTAAGGTTTGAGTCCAGTTAACGGTTCAGGCTCAATGACAGGTGATGGAGCTGGTGTTTAGGAGAATCAGCTTTTCCCCACGAGCTACAGGGAGGTGGATCTAATCAGGGGAGCTTCCTACTAACTGGAATTTTGGGGTTTGAGGGCCTCAGCTTCTTTGTAGTCTATCCAAATATCTCTATAGCCATGTTGAGAGTTTTGTTTCTTCCCAATCAATATCATAGATGTGCTATAAGAGACCCTGAGAAGTTATGAATTTGATTTACATCTTAATTCAGCCATGTTTTAGATGTGGTTCTCAAAATGTTCAAACCTGCTAACTAAAAGCAATAGGTAATCTTTCAAGATAGTCATAGATGTTTCTGGTTTTTGGGGTTTTTTTGGTGTGTTTGTTTGTTTGTTTGTTTTTCCCGGTGCTGTGAAAATAGCCAAACGATCTCCCTGTATCCTAGGCCTTACATTCCATGTTATCGTAACAATAGTTTGTTTAACTAGGTCACCCGAAGCTATAGGCACCTGACTCCAGGTGATAATTGAAGAAACTATATTACAACTGTGCGTCATGCTCTATAGGATACTTACCATTACCAATGGGGTTATTAATGCATTTAA